>CM077304.1:199148921-199238921 GCA_039655065.1 Glossophaga mutica
GGCCTCCACAGTTTTGATCCAATTCTCTCCAATGAGCCCTCTAGAGATATTGCTACCAGAGCAAGGAATGTCTTCCTTCTTTCGTATCCCTAGCAGCAAGCATAGTAGTTACAAAACAGGATGCTCCATAATTGTTAAATGAATGAATGCGCTATTCTTAAACACATAAACTACCTCTGAAGGCACTGTGCTGCATATATACAAATCCAATCTCTTTAGAGCCACCCAAAGCCCTTCACAGCCCGACCTCAATGTAACTTTCTACTAGCTTCATCATTCACTGCTCCTCCTTCAATACCTCAGGGACGTGTGGTCTTGCTGGGCCATACTGCCTTTTGTTTGTATTATCATGCCTTTGCTCTTGCTGGGGTCTCTACCTCACCTTCTCACCAGGAAGTTTTAGTTCAAATGTTACCTTCTTCTTTGAAACCTTTGGTCATCAACACCCCTTGTCCCCAAGCAGATCAAACTGCTCCCTCCTTGCTTCTTAGGCACTTTAATAGCTTCTTTACGAAACGTATAATAGTTTATTCTTTCATGAGAGCAAATATCCACCTCCTTGAGAGCCAAGCACATAGTATATGTACAGAAATTGTTAGCATTCTTTTCTTCCTAAATGTTTAGCCAGACTGTACTTTCTTATCTCCTCGAAGTTAAGTGTGGCCATTTACCTGAGTTGATGCCAAAGGGATGTGAACGTAAGTGAGATGTATATCATGTTTCCGTACATGGCTTATAAAAAACTCCCACGTAATCTTCATTTTCTTTCCCTATCCATTGGCTGAACAGAGGACCCATGAGATTAAAAAAACAACCTGGGTCACCGAATTTCTGCAAGGAGCAGAAATGCTTTCCTAATGACCTGTGTCACACAATGGTACGAGCACAAAGCATTTATGCTGTCTTAGGGTACTGAACTTTGGGGGTTAACAGTAAGAGTTCGATGAATGTTTCCTAAGAATGAATAAAAAGGATTTTGAAAGTTAACGCAGGTATTATATTGTTCCTTCTAAAGTGAAGTCTGCTTTCTGAGAAGAAGCCCTCCATGGCTGTTTTCCTTAAACGGCGGTGATCGGCAGAGCAGCTGCAGAGCTGTACGTGGCTAAGCAGGGGACTGTTCAGTATTGTAGTCAAGGGTGTACATCACCAGAATTTATACTGATCTTTACTGACTTATTGGAGTAAATTATTGAGAAATAATTTATTGAAATTCCATAGATAGAGGACTTTTTTGATTACTGCGGCTATTTGCTTAAGTTATATTTTAAGTGATTTGGGGAACAACTTTGCATACCCTATGAGAGAAAATCAATTGAGCCGAGAACTGGAAAAGACTGACAGGGTATCCAACTCATCCCCTACTTTTAGAAACGGCTGTATTAATATTCCCAGAGAAAATTTTTCATGAGGGTTTAACTTTTCTCCTATGTGTAAATCTCATCTGGAAGTTCTTTTCTATATATAGCCCAGTCTCAGAAATTGTATCGCCATGAACAGACCAGAAATGTTGAAGAATTCTTAAAAAACAGAAAGCAGATGGGCTCAGATCTACGGGGAAACGATTAGAGGAAATCACAGCCCAATCATATTCAGAAGACTTACATGGATATGGGAGAAGCTCCAGGAGCGCTTTAATTTTAGAGTCAGTAGACACCAAGTATTGGAGTTAGGCCTGCCTGGGGCAAGTGTCAAATGAGGAATTACGATTGGAGCAGCTGAACAATGGCATCTCCCCTGTATGATGTAAGCAACAGTATAGGTATTACTTGACTTGCAGGTTAAAGTAGTGAGCATAGGAGGTATCACTAAGACCCGTGAAGGCATCTGCTGATCACTACTAACGCCTAAAGGGATGATGAGCTACTAAGGTGCCCTTACCAGCAACACACCTTGTCTCCTGATACAATCAATGGAGACTGGATATAATGAACTGAAGTGGCAGGATTACAGAGATTGTCAGATTAAAGATGAACAGCCAACCTAAATGAACAGACACTCAAGGAAAACCAATCTGATGAGAGATAAAACAAAACCACAAATGATAACTAATACGCTAGAGCAACAAGGCAGAGGAATGAGAGTTAATAAGGTAAACAGAATTTTTTTAGGAACGGTGTAAATGTCTTTAAAGTGATTTAAGAAAATATTAATTGCATGTTGGGAATTAAATTGTGATCATCAATAAAAAATTCCATGAAGGAACTGAAGAGCAGGACGAAGACAGCTGAAGACTACATGAGTGTGTCAGAAGATCTTACCAAGACCGTTTCCCTGAATACAGTGAAAAAGTACAAAGGGATTTACACAAAGGAAAAAAGAGACAACACCATCATCATTGTTATAAAAGTTAGCGCTTACTGAAGACTTAGGTGTTTTTGTGTTTGCATATGTGTGTCTAACCTACTTAATTCTCAAATTGGCTCTATCCCCATTTTTATAGTTAAGGAAACTGAAGCACAGAAAAGTAAAATGACTTTTTCAAGAGCCCTGAGTTAGAAGCAAAAAGAAAGATCCATATGTTCCAACATTTTTCTAAGAAGATACTGTGAAATACTATAAAGCCATTAAAAGAAAGAGATAGATTTGTGTGTACTGACAATATTGAAATATCAAGTAAAAAAAATGGCTGAATAACAATATAAAGCATGATCTCGTTTACTAAGTAAAACAAAGTATATAAGTATATATTTAAATGCATAGAAAGTGAACAAGAAGTTTGTATGGAAAACCTCTAATTTACTTGCCTAAGCTCAAATGTGGCAGAGAGTATTTCTATCCAAATCCAGCTGGCGTGTTCTTTACTTTATTATGTTACCTTTATTAAAAAATATATATGCACTCTAATATTGCAACTAAAAAGTTAAAGAAAAAAATTATTCTTGAGATATCGAAGTTTTATAATGCTCTAATATAAATTTTGGCGCCTAGAGAGAAATGTTCCAATTAACTGTAAATAAAAACATCTAGCAAGAATATATATTTCTCTTTATTTCAGTTTATTATAATGACAGTGCTTTTCACATTAATGCTAAGAAAATGATCAAAACACTGGGGCATTTCACAGGCATTGCAGTGTCAAAACATCTTCGGCAATGATTGTGAAACAGGGTGATCTACAGTCAGAGCACCATAGTATATCCAGCACCGCCCGGCCCATCCTTCACATGGTATGGGCTTTGCTGCATTAGTCATCAAAATACCTTTGAGAAAATTTTCAGATATTTTATTTTTTCCTACAAGAATGACACGTTTATTCAGTTTAATTATTGTCATATGCTTTTAAAAACTAGTGTGAGTAAACAGTGGCATTTTTCAAAGAATTCTAAGTATGAGTATTTTATCTAGGTAAGTTATCACTGTTCATATTATGTTGATGAAGAAATAAAGGCCCCAGAAAGTTAAATAGTCAAAAGTCAGAATGGCCAAGATACAGAGCCTGTAAATTCTAGTTTAATGTTTTGTTTTGTTTTAAAAAAACTCTTTCTTACCTATTCATTCACTTGGAAGCAGACAATAACCAAAATTAGAGAATAATGAACTGCTTCCATGCATCCGTTACTGTTCGTGGAGAAACTTCTATCTGAATATAATTCATTCCACATGGAAAATAATCTGAAGAGGCCTCTTGCTCTATAACCACCATTAACATATGCTTACTGTTTCATATGTTTAAGGTAGCATGAGTGAATGCATCCAGAGAGTTTCTCTTTATAACTGTGTTAAATTCCATAAACATTCGGGTCTGGAGAGAAAATTTCAGTAATTCTGCGATTCCTCCTCCCCCATTTTCCAAAATCCCTGAAGTGGCTCACTTAAAGTGGTCCAGTGACCAGTGTAATTCTGATTCCAAACAGTCCCACTGCAGTGAGTGATGGCTCCAGGACAGCCAATCTGTGTGCTCTCTGTTGGTGAGGGAGACCATCAGAATACGGTGAAATGTGGCATTTATATTAAGAATTTGACTTCCTTTGAATTTTTATGTTGACGGTTAATGCAGCTTTCACTTTAACCGAAAGAAGAAAAATCAGGTGATATTTTCAATGCCTCAGCAGAAAAAAATGTCTTTGATAGTTGGGAGAAAACAACTTTCAGTTATTGTCACCTAAAAAAAAAAGTGGTGGTCTGTGTTATATGGGGAGAAATTTATAAAGAAATGTGGCCAATGATATAATTTTGGATCAAGGAGTAGAATACGTGCCTCAAAATAAATAACTACAGATTTAAAAACTTGGTTGCTAAATCATGAGAATTTTGAATTCCAGGAAATGAAATTACTAGGAAGATCAAAAATGTAAAAACCTGATTTTTCTTTATATATTTAAAATGGCAAACTCCAGAGATTTCCAAAGGTCTAAATATAAACTTAAAAATAACCTCTACCATTAATAAATACTAACAATTCAAATGTGTATGTAAAAACATTTGGTCATGCCTCAAACACCGTAAAAGGCCGATAGTAACTACAACTGAAAAACTATTCACAAATGTGGAATTGTAGTTATTTCAAAGCCACTGGGGGAAAAAAGAAAGTTACTCTTCATTATCAATAAATGCTCTAAAAATATTAATTTTTGCTAGATCTCCTTGAAAACAGGCTCTTTTTTCATTAGTTTCTTTCATCTGTCTATTCAAAACAGACTTACAAAACAGGTAAATCAGCTGACAGAGAAAATTTTCCAGCAGAACGCTATACTCAAATTTCTGAGGTAAGTAATGATGACTGAGAGATATGTAAGTTCGCAGACTACAAGGGAAATGTAAAAACAAAGAAACAAACACATGTATAAAGGTGCTTTGGAAGTAATGAAGGAAGAGAATACAGTGAGGGCCCAGAGGAGGTCATGCTTGAGCTGCCTCTTCTAAGATAATTTAGCCAGGAGGGGGCAGGCCAATCATTTGGTTTATGAAAGTCTCGATGATCCAGCTCAATTGGATTTTATGTTTTATTTTACAAGTATAATCTAGTCCATATGGGCCTTCAAATAAACAGGAGTAGAAAGCTAGGAGGTATGTTGTCATAGAATTCAAGGGACATTTGGCCAGGCACAGTGTTATGTGCTCAAAGGGTGCAGTCTACTGCTAGGGACACCCTATCAATTCAAAATGACCACAAGTTAAGAATAAGGTTGCAGACCTGGCTGGTGTGGCTCAGTGGACTGAGCCCTAGCCTGCGAACCAAAGGATCGCTGGTTCAAGTCTCAGTCAGGGAACATGCCTGGGATGCGGGCCAGGTCCTCAGTACGGGGCGGGGCATGGGATAGGCAACCACACACTGATGCTTCTCTCTCTTTCTCTTTCTCCCACCCTTTTCCTCTATCTAAAAATGAATAAATAAAATATTTTTTAAAAAAGAATAAGGTTGCAACGTAAATCATATACAGTGCAGTCGAGTTATCAGAATATCATGAATGTCTGGAGCTACAAGGAGAACCTTGGGGATTCTCTGGCCCACTATTACACATAGCATGATCCATGGAATACTAATTCCTCATGATTCTCCATTTAAATAAGGCTCTGCAGTGAAACAAGGATGGACAACACAACAGAGTCCTCCCTCATGGAATATCGCAGTACCCATCAACTGATTTAAAGCTCTCATATACTCCGTGGTAAACAAACAAACCAACCTATTTAATTTAATTTAGCCTGTGTTTCCCAATTTTATTTTACTAAAGAACCATTCTTTTCCTGTAATATAAATAAACAGAGAATATACTTTAAGAAATGTTAATCTAGTCTAATGCTTTCACCAACTTATTTTAATTTTTCCCCCTAACTTGCATTCTAAGAGGTATAAACATGTTTCATCATTTAAAAATTTTCTTTCTTTAAAAAGAAACACTCCCATTTGGATGTTTAGAGATAAAAAAAGATTATTTCTAAAGCATAATTTATTTCTGAAATCTAGAAATGATTATAGCATCTCATGGTTTAAGTTACATGTAACTAATAGGATCATTTGCATTTATTTCTGCAAATTATTAAAATAGTAATAAATGGTGCTAATATTGAAAATTGCAGATTCAGTGAGAAGGACAAATGGAAAACCACAAAATGATATGGTATCCTTTAATTATTTCCTACTTTTTTAGCACCAATGAGTATAAATATTTGAAACATATTAAATGATTGGTATGTTTGCTTTTACATACAATTCCCTTTTATATATTCTGTAATAGTGCCCAAAGTAAAAACTTTTTCTTTCACTATATCCTATGTCATACCTTCTGGATTTTCCCCTAATACTTATATCCCCAAAGTAGGCTTAAAGACTACCCCAACTTGCAAGGATTTACTTTATGTGCCCCTTCTTTTTATTCTGTTGGAAAATTTTCTGTGTCATTTATTAGGAAAGCTTTCATTATCAATTTCACTGCTGACTGACACACTAAGTACGTCCAACAGATGTGCCGGTCTGATGCAGCTGTATGTAGACTATCCTGATGCTCTTCACTCGAATAGGCATTTTTACTCCCAACACTCCTGCTGGAATCCACGAGCATTCCAATGGCAAGGAAGGAATCAAACAGATTTAATTACAATTTAAGATGAAAAAGTGGAGAACTAGTAGTTAAAAAAAAGAAGTTCTGTATGACCATGCTTATATTCTCTTTTCCAGTTGTGCTGATGCCGGATGCTTACCCAACTTCCCCTTCTATAACCTGAATAAACTGCTTAGTCATAGTAATTAGGATGTCATTTACTAAAATCTAAACATGAAAGTTTGAAGAAAATTGAAAACAATTCAATAATAATAACATGGGAATACAGACTGCTGTGATGTCTTTTCTCTCAATGAAAAGCAGTACTAGATTGTTTTTTCTTTTTTACAGAATGCTGATATGGAAAATAAAAATAACTTTATCATTCTGTGTTCTTTGGCTTATTGCACATCCATCAAATGGATGTCAGTTTGAAGTCAGCTGGCCACCATTATATCCCCCCGAGCCCCCCCCCCCCGCCCCATAATTCCAAGAAAGATGTTTCAGCATTTCAGAAAAACTCTGGGGTTTGGAGCTACAGAATCACACCCTTTGAAAGGAATCATATCCTAGACTCCACTAAATGATTTACAAATGCTTATTTTCAGTAACCCCAAACACTCTATCAATACATACTTTAAAAGAGTCACTAAAGGTAAGCGATTCCTTTAAAAATAATAACCAAAGTCCACAATTGTGCAACTGAAACCTGTGTAATTTTGTTAACCAGTGTCACCCCAAAAAATTCAATAAAAAGGAGAAATAAAGAACCAATTTCCAGAAATGGCCATGTTTAACTATATATGTCAAAAGTAAGGATGAGATACAAGTTTCCTACATCAACGAAATTATGCCAATTATTTCCCTAAGTTTAACTATATTCTTACACCAAAATGGGTGTTTCTTTTTAAGAAAATATAATTATATATTTTTATTTGTATCATTTGTTTTCATGGATTCAATTTCTGAAGAGAAACAAAAAGTGATGCAGGCCTACTATGTGTCAGTCACTGGCTCAAGTATTTTAAGACAAAGCTTTTCATATAATCCTCAGAAGTTTCAGAGAGTTAATAATTTGGTCAAGGTTAAATACCTAATATATGGGTGAGTCAAGAATTACAAACAGGTGTGTATGCTCTTCTCGTTATGCTACAATGACTAAAAACCATAGTATGAAAATAACTTGTATAAAACAAACATAATTTTTTTGTACTAGTGCTTCTAAACGAAGGATAACACCCTTTTTAGTTAAAATTTAATTATTAAGTCAGAAAGGTCATGCATGAAATGCCACTGTAAAGTACGTATGAAAGCAAATGATTTGGGGTGAAATTTCATGCTATTTAATAAGAATTTTGAAGTTGTTTTCTTTCAGGAATGCAAAATGCTCAATATTTAAGTGCATGCAATGATTCTGGTTCCCTTACCTTGAGAGACTCATCATTTAAGCCAGAGTCCAATAGCGGGATGCCAGGGCTTTAATACATACATCTCTATACTAAAAATGCTAACGCCTCTGATAAAATGCAGACTTCCACTGCTGAGTCCACAAATTTTCCCCACAGGGGCTTTATGCCATGTCCTGATTTAATCTTGTTAAAAGTATATTTTAAATGAACCCTTAATATATCACATTCTGATAGACGGAGTTGTAGCACTGCCCTACTAATTGGAATGCCCCGACTACACTAAACAAACTGCAAATACAATTCAAAATTAATAATGCAGGCTTTGGTAGATGACAACCTCAAGCACCTGGAGGTATGACCTGGTTTGGGAACTACCTTTGAGATTCCTACTCCCCCAGATCTGCGAAAATTAGGCACATAATGAAACTGTTGCGTCTACTCTCCTGGGTAAACTGTAAACTGGATGAATGTAGGAACTTTTACCAGCCCATTAATGAAAAAGCATCTTCTTTTTTCTCACTTGATGGGTGAATTAAACAGTAGCAGTGACAGCTGAAGGTAGAAGAGATAAGGAAAGAAAATTGGTATCCCTTAAAAATTATAGTCATGATCTATATCAATGATCAGGCCTAGATTTTGCATTTTTAAATCTTGACATAATTTTTATTTAGAAACATAGAATTTTAAACTCATTTTATCCCAGTGTGATTGTGTGTGTGTATGGACACATGAGTCACTTAGATGAATGTTTTAAAATTTGCAAATTATTTGGTGTTCTTTATTTACACTGAAGTCTAATTTAATTTCATTCTGATCAAAGAATATAGTGTACACAATAATTTTTGATATATGTATAGATTTGCTTTACTAGCCAATATATGGTCAATTTTATAAATGTTTAATTAGTACTTGAAAAAAAATTCCCTAAGTCTTGTGTTCAGGGTCTTCTATGTATTCACTAGAACAAATCTGTTGGCTTGTTGTTGTTTTGTTTAATGTATCTCCCATTATGGTGACAGGATTCAAAGTTTATTCTTGCAATTGTGTCAATATTTGCTTCCTAGATTTTGAAGCGATGTTATCAGATACAATCAATGGATGTAAATCAGATACCAACACAGTGTACTGTAAAGAAGGAACTGAACAGTTTAATGAAGAAAACATGGAATAAAACATATTAAAATGATCCATACACGGAAAATATATTTTCACCAAAAAAAAAAAGGGCATACTGAATTAGGGTTCAAGAAGCCACATTCTCATGCCAATTAAACAACTGTCCTAATTAAGTAAATTTGAAGACATGCTTGAGTAATCCCAATTGCAAAATGTAAATAATGTCAATCTTTCCCTTCCTTTTAGGCAAGGTATGAAAGGATTCCAATGCAGCTGAGATACAAGAACAAGATTTCTTTTTATTCTGTCCAAATAAGATTACGGGTTTTCAAAAATAGTTTTAATGGACACTGTCTCACCAGTTCATCACTTTAACCCTAGCACCCAATATACCGCTATAGAGTTGATGCTCAATAAATACATGACTCAGTGAATATTGCCTAGAAGCCAAGAAATAAATATATTCCTCATATCTCAAATTTACAGATGCATAGACATTAAGAGACTTATAGAGAACAGTTTACTGATTCAAACTGAAATAATTTTGGTTGGTTTAGGGCAGGCACTGCTGGACCACTCCCTTCTCCTTGTCTAAAATTCCCCTGGAGACTGGAAGCTAAGCAAAGTTATCCGGACTACTTTTCTGAGGGGTATCTGACTTTGGAACAGTATTACTTTTGTGATGTAGGCTCCATGGAATCCATCATCTTCCCAAGAAAGAGCTCTCAAAAAATGGTCAGAAAACCTCATGTTCCCTAGCATTATCCATAAGATCCTTCACCAAGTGGTCCCAACCCACATTTTCCAGTGAGCTACCACTCTGTCTCATAGTCTTTATTCTCCAAACACTAAGAACTTATTTTCAGTTTAGTAGTTATACCATACTCTTTCACAGTCCTGTGCATTTACTGTACCCTAAGTTTGGAGGGCTTTGCTCATGCTTCACATGCTACATTTATGAAAATCCCTTCCTTACTTTAGACAGTCACTCTTGTATTTCTTATTCTGTCATTAACTGTATTATATTACAATCATTTGTTTAATATGTTCATCTTATTCCTCTTTGTATCCTTAAGACTCGGTTCAGTGCCAATGAATGTTTAGTGAGTTAAGCTTTATTAAACTGTTTTTAGTATTTGAAAAAAGGAAAGAAAATACTGGTAAGAAAATGATCTATAGTAGCTTAAAACATTTATAGGTGCAAAATAGCAAAATGGCATTTATTTATAATGATGTCCAGTTACACAGAACACACTACCCTAGAAATTTGGTATTATAATTTACCAGAGGCCCATCCAAAAGCTTTTTGAATTATACAATAAATAAAAACATTTATTAGAGTGTGATATCTTCTATAGCATTATTTATTCATAAAACTGTTTTAATCAGAACTTAATAAATTACTAAGAAGTATTATAGCAGAGAGGTTAAAGGAATGAATTCTGAAGCCAGACTGCCTGTATTTGAATCCTGGGTCTACCCATTACTACCTATTACTAAGACAATCATCTTAATTAACTTCTCAGTCTCAGTTAATTCATCTGAAAATACCAATGATAACAGTACCTTCATCATTAAGCCAAAGCGTTGGTATAAGGATTAAATGAGTTAATATACTCCGAGCAATCAGAACAGTATATATCCCCTGGTATCATATAAGGGTTAGCTATTACATTTATGTGAAATATACAATATTAGCTATATAATCTTACTGATATTAGTATTTACCTATAGTAATTACTAACATAAAATTACATGTATCTGTACTGCTTATAATTTATACATTTTTAACCTATTTACAAGTTTTTAGTAGTGAATCCTTCCCTTGAAACGAAGTTTCATTTAAACAAATATGTAATATGATCTCTAATATTCTGGGAAATTGTATGGAATATAAAATGGACTTACTTTAAACTGAGAGAATAAATAAATACACACACACTTTTAAGTTCCCAGACATGCTGTCTCAGTTAGAAATTTAGCTCTGTATGTCACATTTGCTCCATCTACATTCCTGGTATAAACTACAACCTGCTCAACTGTCATGTAACCACCACCTCCACGGTGCTTTAGCCTGTTATCCAAGTCCGCATTCATTCATCTTCACAGGTCCGAGAGGCCTGTATTTGTTTTGTGTAGCCAGTTGGACATGTAACTTTCTTCCACACTAGCCTGCCAACTCCTTGAGGCCAGATAGATATCTCACTGATTTTAGTATAGTGCAATATCACACATGGTTCATTAGCACCTAAACAAAACTGTTTATTGAACTAAACTGAAAATTAACATGTCAGATAATGACTGAAGTACAGTAATATTTTAAAGATTTGATTCTGTTCATGTTACTTAAATATTTTAGAAACGTCTATGACAAAAAGGATATTCTGAGATTTATCAGTCTATCAGAAAATTACATTAATTAGCATTCTATTCTAGCCATGTAAATATTAATATTCCGAATATAAAATATGGCGTAACTCCCCGAAACTTCTCATTTTAAAATAGTAATCTGATGTATGTTTATTTATGTTGGCACACACATATAAATGTGCCTGTCCACAAATTTTTAAGAGTGAACCCTTCTCTTACCAAAAAATTCATTTAGGGTATGATATAATATTTAGGCTTATATACTTCGAAGTTTCACTATATAACAGATTTAAGAGAAATTATTATGAACTTGAATTTTAAATTTCCACAGTAACAGATGTCAAATCAAATAAAAATCTTCAGAACTACAGTTACAGCCGCCAAAAGTTCTTTACCCTTTCTCCTACACAACAAATGTAGTTATAGAGAATATTTTTCTTCCATTTGAATGAGTTATTTTCCCAGATTTTTTACAATACAAACTGAATATTTTATCAACAAAACAATGACACTGACAACAGTATTTTTATTTTACCATGTGCCAGCGTTTGGAAAGCATGACCTTGAAATTTGATATTATTAAAAATTAACATGTACACATGAAACAGATGAACGCTCCTGTAGCGTTAGGAAAAAGAAACACAACATAAACCAGGCAAGAGTTTTCACTGCAAACGCTGGAGCACAATTTTTAAAGACAGACACTTTATGTGTCTGTCATGGTGTTATTATGCACTGCAAATCTGTACACCCAGCATTTTTATATATAATACAATTTTAATCTCAAA
This sequence comes from Glossophaga mutica, assembly GCA_039655065.1. NCBI lineage: Eukaryota > Metazoa > Chordata > Mammalia > Chiroptera > Phyllostomidae > Glossophaga > Glossophaga mutica. Next base: position 199,161,087 of record CM077304.1, read on the forward strand.
TGCATATGTGCATAAATGATTTTGTAAATATTTTTGATTTGTGCTAAAAATAATTTCATTTAAAACCAATATATTTTATCACAAAATGCTAAATAATTTGAGATGTTTAAAATGTTTTATGCAAAATCTTCAGTCTGATTTCATACCCTCTATTTTAAGTATTTTGAACTTTTCTCTAGAACATATTATCATCTTGTAAAATCTCGGAATTAAATGGAAAAAGCATAACTTCTACAACTTTACCCATTATTGTGTTTGCTGAAGGTAATGAATGCCTTCAGAGATTGAGCAGAAGTATTTATATTTTTGCTAATAATATTTCAGTCTTGAACATTTTATAAACCAAAATATGAGGAAGAAATCAATATTGTGAACTTAGATTTTTAGATTCTTTTCCTCTGTGAATTTCTTATTAGCAAATTATAGTTATAACAAATGGGAGCTGAGTGTGCACCCTACCAAAAATTAAATGTACTACAGTAAATATACAGCACCTGAATTTCACTAGGTGGCGCAACAAGAATAATTTATCTTTCTCTTTCTCCTAGTCTGTTGGAATGTTAAATGGAATGACAGAGGACAAAGTACTCAACATCACTGTTTGTAGAATTCTTACCTAAGCTAGAACAGCATTAACTATCTATGCTAGAATTTAACTCCTTTATAACAATGAAAATAATTTTAGCGTAAGGGGAATTTGAGCACAATGGATGATTTTTTATTTTCCACTGGCTATTTTGAACACTGAAACAATGTCAGGCTTCTAGGGAAGCCACTGTGTAAAAAATAAATGGAACTACTTTATTAAAACCCTCTGTGAAGGAATCATCTAGCTTAAAAATGAAAACTGCTAGCAAATTATTTCTTATAGCTATGAATGTGTAATATGTGATTTTATAATATATAACATTTTAGAAGTTCTCATATAAAGATTTTTAAGGATATCCCAGAGTAGAGCTGAAAGGGAACAATCTAGGAATCAGAACTGGATTCTAGTTCTAGCTTAGCAAAGATCTACTCTGGGACCTGGGCTGCAGATTCCCAGTCTGCTAACAGAGTTGGATAATCAGTTTTAAGGTCCTTTGGAGTTTCAGAAAAATCATTCTAAGCACTCTAAGAACGAGTGACAATACAGTATGCCAGAAGATAACTTCATTTTATTTTACATTTTTGTAAAAATGAAGCTTAAATGTATATTCTGCATTAATGGGGTCAAACCAAAGATGAAAATCTGAATCAACAGATATTAGAGCCAGCAGTATGAAAAAATATGGTTAAGATCATTAATCCATCCAGCAAAAACTATACTTAGAGATATATTTGTTCTCATTGGGACAGGGTAATTTTAAAAACATCTTTCAAATATTTAGACATATTTTAGATAATTTAAATTTCAAACTGTTATAAATGTAATGCGGTGAGTGTGACACATTCAGAGCTTCCCAATCATTGGGCACAAATGAGTTATGGGTACGCTACAACATCGATCCTCTCGGCCCTCGGGGCAACCAGGCAGGCTCTCAGGTGGTTGGAGTTGGAGAGCCAGTAGCCTCTGGACAAGCAGAACAGCCTCATCAGTCCAACCTCGTGTGCCAAGCGAACGTAATCCTTTTGCATGTCTCACATAAGAAAGACTGAGAAGCACTGTGCTACAGTATCTGTTTTCTTTTCATTTTATCTGTAACATTAAAATGTCTCCTTCAAACTTTCTCCACAGTTAACTTGAAGACTCTTACAAAGTTTTCAATAATGACACAATTTCTAGTTGAAACTAATTTCACAAAACAGTATGAATAGCAATGACTAATAATTAAGAAGGCATTTTAACAAAAGAAAAAAATACGTAGAGTTCCTGTGTTAAATAAGCTAATTTATCTAAAACCTATTTAACAGTAAACACATCATTATTTATGTCATATACTATGTTCTTGGCTCATCAATTTAATAGTAAATTAAATTGCTACAGATTTTTTTGCGATGTTTTCTATGCTTCTAATATAGAAGACTAAATATAACCTGTAAGTATAAAGGTATATAATAATTTCAAAAGTTATGAAATTAATTTGTGAAGCACCATATGGACATACAATTATCCAGTTTTTTAATTGTTATTTTGAAAATATATTTTGTAAGTGACCAAAATGTATTATGTGTGTGTGTTATTTCTAGGAAAATGTTTTTACTTAATTCCTAAGATTAAGGCTGAGATCACCACTGCAAAAGATATAAAAGATATAATGCCCAAAATTATGAAATGTGTGATATGCAATGTCTTAGGCTAGTGTATATTTTATGGATAATAGCAACACATCTAGAAATAGTATGTGAAAAAAATTTTAACCTAAAATCATAAAAAAAAACCTCAGTTCTGTAAAACTATGATAGCTAATCTCAATTCAAAATGAGTTAAATATTAAACAAACTTCTCTAGAGGAAGAGACTGCAGATAGCTTTGTCAGTATTATCAGAAAGATTAACATTCTAGTCATAGATCTTTAGGAAAAAAAAAAAAAAGCACACCAAGGAGGGACACTGGCTGCTGGGAAGCAAAGGTAAAAATTGACAGATAAAATGCAGTAATAGCAATCAGGGCAAACCTCCCCAAAGACTCTCTTATGTCCTGGTTACTGCCTACTGTATTAAGACTGCCTTTCTCATCACTTAATGCTTATTTTCATCACTTTGCTTAAAATATTGATAATCAATTAGGGCTACGTCTGTTTTGCCACAGAATCTGTGTCACAGTCTATCAGACTGTCAGGGCCAATTCAATCCTCATTCAAAGTTAATTTTTTCTTCATAAATCTGCCTTTGGAGGAGTCATTAGGCGCAGAACATAGCCGGAGGTGCAATCACCTATTCTCTTTCATTAGTGGCAGGCAGAGAAGGTGAGGGAGATTATTAGAACTTTGGAATGATCACAAAGCAGCGTGCTGCCTGTCAGATCCCCCCAACATTTAATTCATCTAGCCAACTCACCAGCACTCTTTGCCAACAGTTTTAAATGGACATTATTCATGAACATCTGTGACATGCTGAATATTCTGAACTGGAAATGATGAAAAAGCAATGCCCCTTTGACTTTAAAATTAATTCTATGGTCAAAACAATTAAGAATATAACAAACATGTTTTGTGATGTTATTTTAGTTATCTAAGATGCATTTCAGAAGCAAAACAATTTACTAGAGCTAATAATAATCAAATATATAAGGGAAAATTCATACATAACATAAAAATTCTCAGCGTTAAGCAATTTTTTAAAGAAGACTATTTTACCTACATTAGGGATGACCAGGATTTTTCCCCAAAAGTGGGTTTAAAATTCGCATTAAATTAAAATTTTATTTAATGTGAATATCTTGTTGAGCAACATACCACAAAATACTTGTAAAATGATTCCAAAGGATTTATATAAGGCTATTTAGATTAAAAAAATTTTATATGAAAATTTGATAGCTACCATATTGTTTTATACTACAAATGTCTTAGAGAGGTATATCATGAGTTAGAATCTTGGTAGATAAACAGTGTAATAAAATAGGCCAAATAACTAAGTAAAAAAAAAAAAACTTTTAAAGAACTCATTTTCATTTTAAAAACTATCATTAATTTATATTTTTCAATAAAAAGAAAATCTGGATTTTTAAAAATGCTTTGTTCTTTATAGTGTTACACTTTTTATAACCTGGAATACAGAAATTATGTTAGCTGCTTACACAGAGACTAAAGAAATGCCTTGCTGGATACACATTTTTTGTGGACATACATCTGTAAGTTATTTAAACATTTACTCAGAATACCAAGCTGATGACAGCAAGATTTTAAATGCTATTATCAAAGTCACAATGTTCTAGCATCATAAAATAATTATTAGAGATTAGCCTCAGGAAATAACTGGAGCAGCATTTCCTAAACTGTGTCCCACACAATGAGGTACTTTTTGAAAAGGTTCTATATTCAAACATCTTTGAAAAACATTTGGCTGAACAAAACTAAACTATTTCTTTACTGCAGAACTCATCAGAATCTATAATATGCTAATGTGCCTTGCTTCTCTCTACAAGAGAAATATAATGTCATGATTCGCAAACTTATTTGATCATGGAACCATTTTTTTTGACATCATCTGAGTATCAACACAGGTTTTCCTAACCTTCCCATTTTAACTATTTATCTTCTGTCCACACTAGATCTGATACTCCTTATCTTATTTATTTAAAAAATGTCTATGGAGCACGTACGAGGTCTGTCTGGAAAAAGTCCAGCCATTGTTAATATTAACAAGAACGGTTTGTGCCACACTGATGTAACCTGACACCCACAGAGAGTGGACTGGAATGCCCACAATTGAGAGAGTAGAGCAATGAATCTACATCAAATTTTGCATTAAGCTTCAACATTCCTCTGCAGAAACTACTCAAATGATTCAGAAGGCTGCAGCTTTGGGCAACTGGTGATTGGCAGCTTCATCACCAGAATGCACCTGCTCACACATCACATCTTGTGCAGTCTTTTTGTGAAACATCAAATCACCCAAGTGACTCAGCCTCCCTACAGCCCAGATTTGGTGCCCTGTAACTTCTGGTTTTTCCCAAAACTAAGATCACCTTTGAAAGGGAAGAGATTTCTGACTGTTGATGAGATTCAGGAAAACACAACAGGGCAACTGATGGAGACAGGGAGAACTGTGTGAGGTCCCAAGGTGCCTACTCTGCAGGGGACTGAGGTGTCATTGCCCTAGGTACAATGTTTCCTGCATCTTTTATTTTCTTCAATAAATGTCTTATTTTTTGTATGGCATGGCTGGATACTTTCTGTACAGACTTCGTATATGATATTCTCTTGGGAAGATTAAATATTATGATCATTTTAATTTTGTCCAAATTAATGCATCACTCTTACACAGTTATTCAAAATCCCAACAGAATTGTTGCTTATATGTAGGTTGTTTTTTTTCTTCTGGGAGGGGGCATTAAACAAAAATAGTACTAAAGTTGATTCAGAAGAATAATGCCATGAGTATTTAGCACCCCCAAAATTTACAGTCAAAATAAGGATGTTGCTTTGTCTTGACCAAGTGTAGGAAGCACCAGTCTGGTCAGTGAAGCATAGGAGTTCAGAAAGAGATCAAATTATTTATGGAAATGGAATATATAAGAAGTGATTTTTTTCTTCCTGTTTTACTTACTCATTTTTATATCACATAAATGTATTTTTTCTCCTTTTTTTCACATTTTTTATTGTTGTTCATTTTGTCTCCATTTTCCCCAAATCACCCCCCCACCTTCCCAGCAATCCCCACTTCCACCTCTTGATCCTACCTCCCTTTTATTTTGTCCATGTGTCCTTTATACCTGTTCCTGAAAACCCTCCTCATTTTTCACCCCATTTTCCTCTCCCACCTCCCCTCTGGTTACTGTCAGTTTGTCCTTTATTTCAATGTCCCTGGTTATATTTTGCTTACTTGCTTGTTTTGTTGATTAGGTTCCCCTTATAGGTGAGATTGTATGGTACTGTCTTTCACCACCTGGCTTATTTCCCTTAGCATGATGCTCTCCAGTTCCATCCATGCTGTCGTGTAGGGTAGGAGCTCCTTTCTCTCTGCTGTCTAGTATTCCATTGTGTAAATGTACCTCAGTTTTTTGATCCATTCATTTACTGATGGGCACTTAGGTTGCTTCTAACATTTAGCTATTGTAAATTGTGCTGCTATGAATGCTGGGGTGCACAGGTTCTTTTGGATTGGTGTTTCAGGGCTCTTAGGGTATAACCCCAGCAGTGGAACTGCTGGGTCAAAAGGCTGTTCCATTTTTAGTTTTCTGAAGAAATTCCATACTGCTTTCCACAGTGGCTGCACCAATCTGCATTCCCACCAACAGTGTACTAGGGTTCCCTTTTCTCTACATTCTCTCCAGCACTTGTTTGTTGATTTGGCTATGATGGCCTTTCTGAAGTGGTATCTCATTGTGGTTTTAATTTGCATCTGTCTGATGGCTATGGATTCTGAGCATCCTTTCATATGTTTCTGGACCCTCTGTATGTCCTCCTTGGAGAAGTGTCTGCTCAGGCCTTTTGCCCATTTTTTTTTTTTTTTTTTTGGTTGTCTTCCTGGAGTGGAGTTGTGTGAGTTCTATATATGTTTTGGAGATCAAACCCTTGCCCTAGGAATCATTTGCAAATATATTTTCCCATACTGTTAGTTCCCTTTTCATTTTGCTGATGGTTTCCTTAGCTGTGCAGAGGCTTTTTATTTTGATGAAGTCCAATTTGTTTATTCTTTCTTTTATGTCCCTTACTCTAGGGGACATATTGCTGTGTGGAATGTCTGAGATATCCCTCCCTATGTTCTCCTCTAGGACTTTTATGGTGTGGTGACTTATATGTAAGTCTTTTATCCATCTTGAGTTTTTTTTGCATGTAGCTGTCCAGATCTCCCAACACAATTTGTTGAAGAGGCTATTTTTATTCCATTTTATGCTTCTGCCCACTTTGGGTTATGACCTTCTTAAAATCGGGGTTCGCTGGTAGTAATTTGAATCAAGTCATTAGCAACTGCAGCACGATGTTCCTTCTGCTCTGGTAGCAGAAGACATGGAATGAATTTTGCTATGACATGTTTCATGCCAAGATCCTGGGTCAAAATCATGGACATGGTAGATTGTTTGGAATTCCTAGGTCAGCTTCTAGTTCTTGCACTGTCGCGGATCTTCGTTGATTGCAGCCTGTACACATTCAACACTCAGTTGTTCTGCTTGTTGCAGGCCTTCCAGAATGTGGATCATTTTCAACAGATTCTCAACCATATTGAAGCATTTGTACCACATTTTTATTTGCGCAGCACTCATTGCATTGTTCCCAAAAGCCTTTTGAATCATTTGAATAGTTTCTGTGGAGGAATGTTCAAGCTTAACACAAAATTTGATGCAGATTCATTGCTCTACAAGCTCAGTCATTTTGAATGTGATAGCCACACAGTACACATGCTCACTTAATGGCACCTACCTCGCCCATTGACTAGTACAGTGAAGGTGTCATTGTTCATACATGCACATTCCAGTCCACTCTCCTTGGGAGCCAGGTTATATCGATGTCATGCAAACCGTTCTCATTATACACATACTTTCATCTATTCACTTCTCCCATCTTTACTGACACTACCCTAGTCCATCATCATCTTTCACTTTAATTACTGCAATAATGTTAACTAATCTTTCTGAAACTAGCTTTGTTATGATCTTATCACCACTACTATTACAACCTTTACCATCACCACTAAATCCACTTTTCTTGCTACAGGCAGATGGGATATTTTTAAGAATGAATTCTAATCATGTCATGTCCTTCAATGGTTTCCCATTTACAGAAAAAAAAGTAAAACCCTAAAATTAACATCACTTATAATGCCATGAATCCTCTATTCCTTGCCTACCTTACCAGCTTCATCAAGCTATTCTTAATCACCTTATTCCATCTTCTTTGTTTTCAAAAGGACCGTGGTCCTCTGTGACCAACGCTACAGTTGTCTGGGACTTGCCTAGTTTGAACGCTCAAAGTCTCACATCTTGAGAAAACCCTTCTCAGTCCCAGGCAAACTGTCCTTAAATTGTTGTTAAATGGAGGAAAAATAAATGATTTTTGTTAGCCTTGGTTGTTCTATGCTCTCCTATTAATCTATCCTTTACGTTCATTATGTTTATCAAAATTAATATCGTATTTTATTAATTGTACAAATAACAATCTCCTGTTTGCTTTCCCCACTACAACAAAATCCCATGAAAGCAGGCATACAGTAAGTGCTCAGTAAAATGTTTTAACTAATGAAGTTTATTTTTGTTATTTTATAGTTTTGTTGCTGCACAAATGACATTTTTATTACAATTTATAACAGATAACTACAGGTATATAGAAAAAATCATGTATATAATTTTATACCATTAAGAAAATTAGGAACTTCATTCATATTGGGTTTGTACCTTTAGATAGTTATAAACTCTCAAGATATGAAAAGGATCTTAGGGACCATCTAGTTCACTTCTCTCATTTTTATAGATAAGAAAAATTGAGGCCCAGACATGTTAAGTGACTTGTTCAAAGTGACACAGCTAATTAGTGGCAGAACCAGTGCAGGAACCAAGACCTTATTACTATTCTCAGAACAGTAATCCTTCCATTCTGCTAATTGGGGATGATCACAGTTCCTAAGGCTACCATCAAGCTGTAGGATTTGGACTTAGACTCTTGCCTGTTTGGTTAATTTACTGTGTCTCAAGGCAGTCACTTGAAATCTTTTCATGAGCTTTGTACTTTTCAATCAGATGTTTCCTTATTCACAAAGGGTGTGCCACTACTTAATCCACTAAATGAAGGGCAGTGCTGAGGTTATTTTGTTTACTTTATCCTTAGTGCCTAGCACTATACTTCTTAGCACATATGAGATAATGACATTTCTTGAAGTAATTTATGTGACTCAATGTGTTTCATGTATAAACACACATGCCAGAACACTACATGACCCAGGTAAACAGGTAAATTCTCCAAGTGTTTATGATAGGCTTTTTGGGACTTGCCAAAGAAGAAAAGCGGAAAGGAAGAAGAAAGGCAGAAAGGGAGGGAGGGAGGAAAGGGAAAGAATGAGTGTGTGTGCGCTTGAATAACCTGGACTTATTTAATGAGATTATTAATGTAAGACAAGTTACAATAAAACTCACTGCTAATACACTTTAAGTGTGTTACATTAGTCTCTTTTTTGCTATATTTCAAGTGTCATACATGTATACTCTGTATCTTTGGGTTTTTAGAAGACATAAATCTACTTTGTGAGGGGTCAGGTATTACATATGCAAATCTATGAAGGCAGCACAAAAGGAGGGGACATCACCCCCTGCTCAACCTAAATATGAAGCAGGCACAGATCCAAACTGCAAGTGTCATTGCTTCAATAAAAATTATAAATCACATGATTTCAGAGTTGGAAAATAATTCCTATGGACTTCACGGTCATTAAGAAAAGCGATCCGCTTGGATCACTCAAAGCGGATCAGCGCTATAACTCAGGGCATGCTCTCCTTCCTTCACTTCTTTTACAAGAATAAAAATCATAAATAAAATGAGACCGAAGTTTTTAGTTAGTTACAAATAAATTGTCAGCTAGGACAGTAAACAATTATTTCCTTGAATTAGCCCCATAATTGGCTGTTATCTACTAGTATATTGGTTTATGATTCTACAACCATATCCGAGAACCAAACCATCAGTTTTCTATCAGATGGGAACACGTCTAAGGTCCTAGCAGTAAGTACTATTAACTGAGGTCCCTGGATTTCACACCAACTTCATGAGAAATCATTGTACAAGTCTACAGATTAAATATTTCATTTACTCCTATGTTTATATTAATTACAACAACATTCTAACAATTACAAAAATTGATAGAAATATAATTAACACAATTCAAAGATACTTGTAATGGTACTCATTAAAATGTGACCAAAGCAAATTCAATTGTATACTTAATAGCAAGTTTTCTTTTTTAAAAAATATATTTTATTGATTATGCTATTAGAGTGTCCCATTTATTTTCTCCCCTTTATCCCCCTCTGCTCTGCACCCCCTCTCCCACCAGCATTCCCCAATGTGAGTTCATGTCCATGGATTGTAAATATAAGTTCTTTGGCTTCTCTATTTCCTGTACTATTCTTGACCTCCCCCTGTCTATTTTGTACCTACCATTTATGCTTCTCAATCCCTGTACCTTTTCCCCCATTATTTCCCTGCCCCACTGATAACCCTCCATGTGATCTCCATTTCTGTGATTCTGTTCCTGTTCTAGTTGTTTGCTTAGTTTTTTTTTTAAGTTCAGTTGTTGATAGTTGTGTTTGTTGTCATTTTACTGTTTGTATTTTTGATCATCTTTTTCTTAGACAAGTCCCTTTAACATGTCATATAATAAGGGCTGGGTGATGATGAACTCTTTTAACTTGACCTTATCTGGGAAGCACTTTATCTGCCCTCCCATTCTAAATGATAGCTTTGCTGGACAGAGTAATTTTGTACGTAGGTCCTTGCCTTTCATGACTTGGAATACTTCTTTCCAGCCCCTTCTTGCCTGCAAGGTTTCTTTTAAGAAATCAGTTGATGGTCTTCATGGGAACTTCTTTGTAGGTAGGTAACTGTCTCCTTTCCTCTTGCTGCTTTTAAGAATCTCTCCTTATCTTTCATCTTGGGTAAAGTAATTATGATGTGACTTGGTGTGTTCCTCCTTGGGTCCAACTTCTTTCAGACCCTCTGAGCTTCCTGGACTTCCTAGAAATCTATTTCCTTTGCCAGATTAGAGAATTTCTCCTTCATTTTTTTTTTCAAATAAGTTTTCATTTTCTTGCTGTTCCTCTTCTCCTTCTGACACCCCTATGATTTAGATGTTGGAATGTTTAAAATTGTCCTGGAAGTTCCTAAGCCTCTCCTCAATTTTTTGAATTCTTGTTTCTTCATTCTGTTCTGGTGACTGTTTATTTATTCCTTCTGCTCCAAACCATTGATCTGAGTCCTGGTTTCCTTCCCTTTAATGTTGGTTCCCTGTACGTTTTTCTTTATTTCACTTTGTATAGCTCTTACTTCTTCCTCTATTTTGTGACCACACTCAACCATTTCTGTGAGCATCATGATTACCAGTGTTTTGAACTCTGCATCTGATAGACTGGCTATCTTTTTAACACTTAGTTGTATTTCTTCTGGAGCTTTGATCTATTCTTTCATTTGGGCCATATTTTTTTTGTCTAGGTGTGCCTGTTACAGGTAGTAAGTTAGGGCGGAGCCTTAGGTATTTGCCTGGGCAGGAGAACCCACATTGCTGCATTGTGGAGCTGTATGTGGGGGAGGAGTCTAAGAGGGAACAATTCTGCTTGCTTGGCTCTCAGCTGGCTTTTAGTTCCTTCCCCTGCTGCTACTCACAAGACAATTTGGGCCCTTATGGTGCTGATTCCTGGGTGGGTAGGTTTGTGTATGTTCTAGGACCATGTTGGTCTCTCCAACGAACTCTCCTGTGTGGCTGGGAATTTCTTCCACTGCCGCAATCCCCACAAGTTTTTATAGCCAGTGCTATATTTGAGGCTTTATTTTTCTCATATGGAACCCTGGGTTGTGCAGTCTGTCTCACTCCACAGTTGTTCCTACTGGTTTATCTGCATGTAAATGTGGGACTGTCGTGGTCTACCAGCTGCCACCTTGTCCACCTTGGTCCTCCAGCCAGTGCTTTGCCATGAATCCTCTCCTCCGGGGTTGCCTGTCTCTGCCCCTCCTACCAATTTGGATGAATACTTCTTCTTTAACTCCTTGGTTGTCGGACTTCCATACAGTTCATTCTTCTGTCAGTCTTGATTATTTTTGTTTTTAAATTTGTTGTTGTCCTTCTTTTGGTTGTGCAAGGAGGCAAAGTGTATCTAATCTACCTACATCTCCATCTTTGCTGGAAGTCCTTTCATCTTCTTGTTAATAGCAAGTTTTCATCAAAGAGTTAATTAGCAAAAATTTAAAATTTCATGCTGAGTACTTTCAAGGTAAACCTGATTCTTGTCACTTAAAAATATCAAGGCATCGACTCTTGTTGATACCTACAATGCTTACTGTTCTTTCAGCTCTTCAGTGCTAGAAGAATAGTCTTGAACATCAAAAATCCTAAATCCTTTCTCATTGGAACCCAGTAATATCTCCTTACAAAGTTCACTTGATTAAAAACTTGAATTGTCTGTTTTAAGGTAGGGTAAACCATGTTTTGAATCTATCTAGGCGAGATTACTTACTTGAAATTAATTAGGATAAACTAGTTGGTGAGAACAGAACTCACAAGTGAAAGAGGCTTTGAACAGTTTTGATGGCTGAAAAGTATCATTTGGTGTTTTATTTAATCTCAAAATTTTAATCAAGTGAATAAATTAATGTTGGTCACATCTCTGGGAAGATACTTTTCTCAAATTTGACATTTGATGGCAACACCTACAAGAATATTTTTAGGACCATAGTGAGAAATTGGTAAGATGAAGATGAAATGATATGGAAATTTCTGCCGTGCTCAAGAGTGGAAAAATTGGGGAACTGCTTTTTCATATGTTCTTATCTTTCCTGTGGAGATAAGGGGCTACTATCTAGGAGGGAGTACTTATTAGGTTCCTTGGTTCCCATAAAAGAATGTCAACCTATCACCAGTGTATTTAATCTCTGAAGTTTAAGAATAACTCCTGAATGAACCACAGGGTACCTTCATTTCAGATACTTCTGAGAACTGAGAACAAAATGGCTCCTAGACAACTATTCTAGGAGGCTAGCTAAACATTCACATAGGAAGAATTATTGTAAAAACAAGCATTCTCTCTGTTTCTCCATATATACTGGGTTGTAATTAGATTTAAGCAGAGTCACCAAAAGGCTATATTCGTGGACCATATTTTCCTAACAAACTAAATTTTGCTATGGTGTTTCTATATTGTTTTTACTGATGGACATTAAAAGGGGTACTATAAATGAAAACTACTATTTCATTTCTTGCAATTACAACATTAAGGATATTATATACTATATTATATAGGGATAATGACAATGATAAAAAGATAGTATAAACTACATAAAATAGCACTTGAGTGTTTACAATATTTCGTTTAATAAGAAAATCTCCTGCATGAAGCCCCATATGAGAATTTCCTTTTAGAAAAAGTTTTGTGGTGAAATCTGTAGTTCTCAATAATCTGCTTTTGGCTTTGGCTATTGGGAAACCTAGAAGAAAAAGACATTAACTCTATAGGCTCTTTTGATGTGTAAATTTTGTTCTATATTTCTCCTGCTTTTGACTGATATGTGTGTTACTTGCTGTTGAAGCCACTCTGACTCCGTGGACACTATGAATGAGGGATGCCCACTATATCCTGTCCTCAATGGCCCTACTCAGGTCCTGCAGACTGATGCCTATGGCTTCTTTTATGGAGTCAATCCATCCCATATTTGGTCTTTCTCTTCTGCTGCCTTCTGTTTTCCCCCAGCATTACTGTCTTTTCCAAAGAACTCTGTGTTCTCATGATGAGCCCAAAGTAGGACAGCTTCAGTTTTGCTGTTTTTGCCTCCAGGGTTTCCAGGCTTAATTTACTCTGGGACCCACTTGTTCATCAGAAATTTCTGGCAGTCCAGGGTATCTGTAGAGCTCTCCTACGAAACCATATTTCAAATCAATTTTTTTCTATAAGCCTCTTCACTGTCCAACTTTCACACTTGTACATAGTAATTGGGAATACAAGGGTGCTGACAATTTTAACCTTGGTCTCTAATGACAAGCTTTGCTCTTGGGGATTTTCTTAAGTCTTTCATTGCTACCCTTCCAAGTCTCAGCCTTCCCTCAAGTTCTTGGCTGCAATCTCCATTTAAACTGATGACTAAACCAAGGTATGTGAAATCTATAACAATTTCAATGTCTTTACTGTCCATGTTAAAGTTATGTATTTCTATAGTCACAATTTTTGTCTTCTTGATGTTCAAATGCATCCTGTTTTGGCACTTTAGTCATTCATTTTCATCAGAAACCACTTCAAATCATTATTACTTTTTGCCAGGAAGATGGTGTCATCTCCACATCTTAAATTATTGATATTTCTTTCACCAATTTTCACTCCTTCCCCTGAGTCAAGCCCAGTTTTTCATGTGACATGTTCTGTGTACAGATTAAACAAACAGAGAGATAAATGTAGCCTTGTCTGACAACTTTGCCTACAAGAAACCACTGTCTTCCCATATTGTCTGGACAGTGGCTTCGTGCCCATGACAAAGATTATGCATCAATACAAATAAACACTGAGGCATGCCTATTTCTTTCAGAGCAACCCATAATTTTTCATGATCCACACAGTCACAGGTTTTATTATAATCTATAAAGCATAGTCTAGCCTTCTTCTGAAATTCTTCGGAACACTCCAATAGCCAATTAGATCTCAAAAGCCTTTCTGTTAGTTTACTACTGGCACATAAAAATGCAACTGATTTCTGGATAATAGTTTCAGCTACTTCGCTGAATTCATTTATCAGTTCTAGTAGTTTTTTGGTGGAATCTTTGGGGTTCTCTATGTACAGTACCATGTCAGCTGCAAATAAAGACAGTTTTGGTTCCTCCTTTCCAATTTGGATGTCTTTTATTTTTACTTCTTCTCTGATTGCTATGGCTAAGACTTCAAGTATTTTGTTGAATAAGAGAGGTGAAAGTGGACATCCCTGTCTTGTTCCTGATCTTAAAGGGAATGCTTATAGTTTTTGCTAGTTGAGTATGATGCTGGCAGTGGGTTTGTCATATATGGCCTTTATTCTGTTTAGGTATGTTCCCTCCATTCACACTGTGGTGAGAGTTTTTTGTCATAAATGGGTGCTGGATTTTATCAAATGCTTCTTCGCCATTTACTGGTATGATCATAAGGTTTTTATCCTTCATTTTGTTTACATGGGGAATTACATTTATTGATTTGCAAATGTTTACCAACCTTGCATTCATGGAATGAATTCCACTTGATCATGATGTATGATCATTTTGACAAATTACTATATTAGGTTTGTTAGTACTTTGCTGAGGATTTTAACATCTATGTTCATCAGGGATGTTGGACTGTAATTTTCTTTTTTTGTATGTCTTTATCTGGTTTTGTAATTAAGATAATGCTGCCTCGTAAAATGAACTTGGCAGCTTTTCCTTCTCTTGAATTTTAGTTTGAGGAGAAGTTCTTCTCTGAATGCTTGGTAAAATTCACCTGTTAAGCTGTTTGGTCCAGGGTTTTCATTTGTTGGGAGCTTTTTGATCACTATTTCAATTTCACTAGGTATAATCTGTTCAGATTCTCTGATTCTTCCTGATTTAGTTTTAGAAGATTGTATATTTAGAAATTTATCCATTTCATCCAGTTATCCAATTTGTTGGCATATACTTGTTCGTAATATTATCTAACAATCATTTCTATGTCTTTACTGTCAGTTGTTATTTCTCCACCTTCATTTCTGGTTTTATTTATTTGGGTCCTTTTTCTTATTTTCTTTTTTTTTTTTTTTTAAGATATTTATTTATTTATCTTTAGAGGGGAAGGGTAGGAGAGAGGGAGAGAAATATCACTGTATGGTTGCCTCTTGTGTGTCCCATGCTGGGAACTGGCCTGGCAACCCAGGCATGTGCCCTGACTGGGAATCGAACCGCGATCCTTTGATTCGCAGGCCCGCGCTCAATCCACTGAGCTACACCAGCCAGGGCTTTTTTCTTATTTTCTTGATGAGTCCAGTTAAAGGTTTGTCAATCTTGTTTATTTTTTCAAAGAACCAGCTCTTGGATTCACTGATCTTTTGTACCATTTTCTTAGACTTCATTTATTTCTGTTCTGATCTTCATTATTTCCTTCCTTCTACTCACTTTAGGCTTTGTCTATTGCTCTTTTTCAAGTCCCTGTAAGTGTAAAGTTAGATTTTTTACTTGAGCTTCTTGGGTTTTTTTGTTTGGTTTGCTTTTTTTTTTTAGATGGGCCTGTAGTGCTATCAATTTCCCTCTTACGATTGTTTTTCTGAACCCAACTTGACCATCGGGCATTTCTAGCTCCATGTAAGGTGAAGCCTTTTTGGCATCACCTTGAGCATCACTTTACTTGTGTGGGAAATCCGAGCAATGGTCCTACAGTTACTGCACTCCTTGGCATCTACTTTCTTGAACATTGGGGTTTATATTGAACATTTCTAGTCTGTAGGCCATTTGTTTGTTTTCCATATTTGTTGACATATTCTTGCTAAAATTTTGTCAGATTCAATCTCTGTGACTTGAAATAATTCTATCAGTATCCCTTATACCCATTGTGATTTATTTCTTCCCAACACTTTCAAGGCGGTTCTTACTTTAATGCCTATTTTTCCTTCTTCTGATTTTTAAAAATTGACACTTCACCATTTTATTACTTTGCTATAGAATCCTTCAAATAATTTACAGAAGAAAAGGAATTTATAAATAAGAAAATGATTAATAAATCTATATAAATGAAAAAACTTGAATAGTAATACCTCAATTAAGTTCCTTTACTTAATCATCATTCTCTTCAGGTGTACTATAAAATTGTGTAAATAACCTCATCAGTCATGTACTTCTCATCTTTTTTTCCATAATGAGAACTGTTTATAGGATATTATAATAGTTTTGCCCACCCACTGTACTGCCCCCTTACGGAAATCTCAGAGAGATTTTTTTTTTCCAAGAGGCAGGTAACTTCTGACTCACAGAAAAGCTACAGGAGACATTAAAGGAAGAAAAAAGGAAAAAAAAAAAAACTGTGAAGAAGAGACCTCTCAAAAATAAATAAAATGCCCTTAGGTAAGCAGAGTGATGGTGGTATCAAGTTAGCTTTGGGGTTAGTTTAGAGGTAAGGTTGGGAAGGGGAGAGAATTATTCCTGGTGGTAATATTATATGTACAATTAAAAAATATTAACAACAATAAAAATGAATAAATAAAAATATTCATAAGAGATTTAATAAACTATAGGACTCATCTCAGATGTCCACTCCAATGGCCCTGGTAGTAACAGTAGGGGGCACTGTGCTGAGAGCGGTGAAGTTATATCTGGACTCAGCATGAAAAAGTACACTGATTAACTAGCAACACATTGTACACGAAGCCTAAAGGAGAGGGCTCAACGCTCCATATTTGCCACCCTGCTCTATATATAATAAGGCAATAACAACAAAGATGATGATGACAACGTTAGGTAGCAGCTAGGAATGAGCAGCCAGAGGGGAAATAAAGGCAGGGCCCCCACCATTACCATCTAACAAAGAACTGAAGGAGGCTAGAAGCAAGAGGAAGACAAGTCTTACCGATTGACTTGTCAGTCCTGAGCTTGGCTTTATAACACTGCTAGGTGCCCTGGGCCTTACGAGCAACATAGCACAGGAGGAGGGGAGAGTCCTTGAGACTGTGATGAGAAAAGGGGCTTCCATATACTTCTTTAATGATCTTACTAAGTTCGCTGGCAGGAATCGTACAGGAAGGGGGGCAGTCCCTGCGATTCTATGCTGGGAAAGCGAGCCTCTCTAACAACTTCACTAGCTAGGACAAAGAGTCTTTGCTAACTGAGAAAGAAAGCTTTGTAGCTGTACAGTATTCCCCAGGGAGAAGGAGGGCAACCTAGAAGCCAGCTGCAGTACACAACCATTGAACTCCAACAGTCAGTGTACTCAGACTAGCTAAGGACCTACTTCAGCCTTGGCTCAAGTGTATAGAACAAACTCACTAACTTACTAACAAACTCACTAACAACATTTTTTATATGTGGGGCATTTAGACTCGCCGGGTACCTGCTTGCACCTTCGTGCTTTTATGTGTTTCACGCATAAACGTGCTATCTCATTCTCACTGTATGTGTGTCTCTTGCTTGAGCTCATGTCTTGTGAGTGAGACAAGAACCCAGGCAGAGAGGGAGACCTCCTGACTCGGGTCTCTCTCTCCCCACATCTGTAAGAATAAGACAATTTGCAGTTATTACAGCCAGTGAACGTACCAGAAACATATACGTATTCAAAGAGAAGGAAAAAGTGATGAAATTCTTTTTCTGCTCTACTTATATATATTCATACACCTTTAAAATTTTTTCATAGACATCCTAGAGTTTACTCTGCTGACAACACCAAATGGCTTTCAAGGTCAAATTCCGTTAACTATTTCCAAGGATATTTACTATCTTAAAAATGTTCACCCTTATATGTCAGCGATCTCTGCTGTGAGATATATGACCTCATATTCTTGCTTCAAATAATCACAACCATTAACTGTGCTTACGAATTTGCATTTGGGCAGGCTTCAGTCAGAGTAGCTCAGATGGAGCATCATCTAGGGCAATGCAGGGGTTGGGACTGGCTTGACAGCTGGGGCCGACTTCCTCTGAATTCTTGCTCACTTGTGTACCTGATGGTCGTTGCTAGCTGTCAGCCAGGAATTCAGCTGAAGTTGCCAGTCGGACACTTAGATGAGGCCTCGCTGTGAGGCTCTTGGGCTTCCTCACGGCTGGTCTCCATGTGCAAGTGTTCCAGGAGACAGGAAGTGGACCTGCCAGGTTCTTAAGGTCTAGACCTGGAAACTGGAATCACTCTGTTGTACTGTAATGGTCAAGTAGTCACAAAGTCCGGATTCCAAGGGAGAGGACACAGACACTCCTTGAGGGAAGAAGTGTTAAAAGAATTTTGTGTTCATGTTTTAAAACCGACACACACTGAAACTATAAAAATGGCTGAGTAAGGTTCAAGAAAAGAAAGACAGACAAAAAAGGATACTAGAAAATAATGGAAGTCATTCTATAGAGCATGGTAATTCAAGGTATGAAGTGATTAAGTAGAGGAAGCATTCACTTTGAGAGCACAAATAAAACAGGTGTTGGGCATGTGTGATACATACCCAGTAATCTTCAGGATAAAAGATTTCGCCATATGTTTTGAACACTTAAAATAGTTTGTGACATAATAAAGGAAAACTTTAGATATATCACATCTTGAATTGCATGAAGCTTTAAAATATAGGGCTGATAAGAAATCTAATAATGTAGAAACAACTTAGGAATAGTTTATCAGTACAATTCTATGCAAATTATATATTTTGAAGCCAAATATTATATTAATGAAGCCTACCATGAACCAATTACAATAATTTGTTTTAATATAACTCAAAATATTAGTCATCAGGCTCTTCATCTTCTCTAAGAAGCAAAGATATAAAATTATTACATCTGTCTGAGATAACAAGTAACCAATAGTTTTTATTCTCTTTCTATACTGAGTTTTAGTTCAATCAACTCATATAACACTATTAGTGAATAAAATTGAAAGCCAATATTTCCTGAGTTATGATGTTTTAGCAATTATTCTAACTGCTTTACATGTATTAACTTATTTAATGCTCCACATTAATATTCCATTTTTGCTAGTGACGAAACTGAAGCAGAGAATTTCAGTGATTATCTAAAGTTACTCGGCTGGTAAACGATAAAGCCAAAACAGAGGCAGTGTGATTCCAGAGCTCCAAATAGAACCCACTACATTCTGTAAAAGGGAAAGAGTATCAATACCCATGGCTGAAAAGCATTCCTGGGGTAGGTTGGGGAGGAAAGTGCATACATTCAGGTAAAAAACAGAATACTTCCAGACTCCTCTCCCCCCCACCCCCACCTTCCACTATGTGCTTTTTACCAATCACCACACCCGTCAGGCCTTCTAGGGGTAACCACTGTCCTGAGTTTTATACCAATTTTTGTTTGCTTTGATTTATAACTGGGCCAGCTATGTATCTACTTTTTTAAAAATTTAAGTAGAGTTGGTATATAGTATTTTTTAGTTCCAAGTGTACAACATATTGACCCTACATTTATGTTAAAATCTACGATGTGATTATCATACTACATCTAGCAACCATTTGTCACTGTGCAAATTATCACACTGCTATTGACTGTATTTGACTTTTCAGCTGTCCCTTCACACACTCCCACTCCCCTCTGGAGATCATCGGTTTGTTCTTTGTTCCCATGGGTCTGTTTTTTGGGTTGTTGTTTCATTTGTTTTGACTTTTTAAAAATTCCAATATGAGTGAATTTACACTGCATTTGTTTTTCTCTGTCTGGCTTATTTAACTTAGCATGATGCCCTCTAGCTCCATCCATGTTGTCACAACTGGCAAGATTTTAATGTTTGGGGGGGTTAGTGATATTCCGTTATATATGTATATACTACACCTTCTTCCATTCCTCTACTGATGGACACTTGGGTTGCATCCATATATTGGCTATGGTAAGTAGTGCTGCAATGAAGAGATGCATGTATCTTTTTTAATTAGTGCTTTTGTTTTCTTTTGGTGAAAAAGAAAAAGCATTCTTCATTTCTATGAAAACAACAGTTTCCATATATTCTATAAAATCAAGCTGGATCACTTCATAAAAAATCACTTAAATAATAGAATGAAATAAAACTGGACTACTTCTCAAACCCCATCTCTTTTGAAACAGGAAGCAGGCCCTAGAAGTATAAATCTAAAGGAAAGAGGTGAAAATAAGAAAAACATTTGTAACATATAGTTTTCCTGTCTCGAGTAAACAAAATAAGAGTCACTGTTTGCCCAGGATCAAATATAGAGACTATGGAGGACACAACACTTTTAACTAAAAATGAAACCATAAATGATAGCCAACAAAACTTCTATTGAATGTGGTTACAAAAGATCCAACTGTAGTTCTCAAAGGGTTAAACCTGAACAAAATTCCATTTTATCCTACTTAATAAATATCAAAGTTTATTATTCTTAGACAAGGGATCTGCCTGAAAGAGAATGATAAACATTCAAGATTCACAATCTGCTTTTTGTTTAACACGATCAAATATCAGAAAACCTAAATAAAAAGAAAATTTCTAGGAATAGGTTTTTAAATGCAAATCAGAGAGAAATTAACTGTGAGTTGTCAATTGTAAGAATGTTCCTATATAATTAATACTCCAGTTCAGTAATGGAAAATTCTAAACTTTTAACTTAACCCTTTAAGGCAGAGATTTTCAACTTTTTTCATCTCTTGGCACACAAACTAATTACTAAAATTGTGCAGCACACCAACAAATATACGACAATTTTTGCCAAGCTGACAAAAAAAGTAATTATTACTTAGATCCATCACACTGGATGGTAATTGTTGTGTTGGCTGTTGTCATTTTTTAATTTGAGAATCTAAGGGAAAAAGAGGTCAGTGCCCTTGACTTAACAGTCAGATACTGCATGTTTTAAAAATTCTTGCAACACACAGGTTGAAAATTGCTGCTTTAAGGGGATGATTAATTGGTATAGGGAGTGCCAAGGAAGGCGTGGCCTCCCTATCCCCATTAACTATTTTCTTAAAAGAAGATTTAATGTATGCACCATTCTAGGTGGTAAAGGTAGATACAGATGATCTACAGAAGTTTTAAAGAAACACAGTCCAGTAGAGAAGGCAGACAAGAACGTCCAATTTTACAATGTAGTAGTAAGTTCTATAACAGTGTACTACAGTGTAGTAGTAAGTTCTATGACACAGATATGCAAAGGGAATACAGAGCATTAACTCAGTCTTATAGAAGATAAGTAAGACTTCCAAGAAAAGGTGACAAGTGAAATGACTCTTGAAGAATCAGTAAAATTTAACTGAGAAAAAGAACAAAACACAATGGCTCTGAAATAATAATTTTGACCACTTATATTTTATGTTCTAGTAGAGCTCATCACAGTTTCATGAACATGGCCAAGAACTATCAGATTAAAATCAAAAACATATAAATCACCTATGATTCTCAATATTTCTTCCTCCCTATTTTCTTCTTCCCTGTATTTTTTCCCCCAGCAAACATTCAAAGTGTCTTTTATAACTTAGGTACCCTTTTAAGCAATAAAATACATTGAAAAACAAAAATAAATTTTAAAAAACCTCTTTATAATGTCTTTAGGCAAGTTGGAAATCACCTTTTTTCTTATAAACATAAAAGTTATCTTTTAAAAGTTTAGCTGCCATCTTGAATTATCTTTAGGATAAAATGGCGGATAACAAAAAAAGATGGCCAAACACTGGCGCACACCTGAAAGCAGAACCACCTCCGCAAACTCCAGTGACTGAGGAGGCAGAGGCAAGTGGGCTGGGAGTAGCTCTGTTTAGTCATTCATAAATATTTACTGACTGTAATCAAGTGATTTATATCCAGAACATATTATGATATGTCAGATTATATCATGATGCCTTCAAATAAATAAGAAAAATAGAACAGTCAGGAAATGGAATAAACACTTAAGTAGACAGGCACTTTACAAAATAGGAAATTCAAGTGGCTAATAAATGAAAAGCTGTAATTTTTTCCTGGTAATTAGAAAAATGCAAATCAGAGGTAAAATAGTTAAAGTTTGTCTAAAATTAAAAAGTCTGACAATATCAAGTATCGATAAGAAGGCAGAGCAATGGGAACTCATACACTACTGGTGGAGAAAGAAACTGGCACGAGTGATTTGGAAAAGGCGCGCACTGCCCGGCGAATCTGAAATTATACACACCTTATGACGCAGCAATTATATACTCTGAGGAATGCAGTTCAGAGAAGATCATGTACAAGCACATCAGGACACAAACTTTTACAAGAATGTTCAGAGCAGCCCAGCAGAAAGGTTTAAAATAACACTGCAGGATGTTCATGTACTAAAATATTATATAGCACAAAATCAACACACTACAGCTACACGCAAATTGATGAATCTTAAGAACAATGTTGAGAAAATGAAGACTTAAGAAAACATATACTCCATGATTCTAATTCAAAGCAGACAAAATTTAACTACAGTGCTTAGCAAGGTGGTAAAACTACTAAGAAAAGCAAGGAAGTAATTACCTTAAAAAAGAGGAAGGAGGTAGTTATGACAGAAAGGAGAATATGAAAGCTTCCGAGGTGCTGGCAAAGAGCTGTTTCTTGATCTGGGTGGTGTAACACAGGTATATGCTTCATAATAAGTTGGTGATTAGTATACTTACATACTTTTCTCTATATTTCATATAACAAAAGGGCAAAAAGAAAAATACTAAGGGGAATTGTGAAATGCTAAACAGATAACAATAAAAATGAGATGAATGATTTTAAAAAGACAGTCATTTACTGAGCACCTTCGATATGCTAGGAACTACGCTAGGTGTTGAATACATGGTTTGCAAAAGAGACACGGACTGACTCTACCTGTCTGAGAGGGCAATGTCAAACAATCATGAAAATCGTATTCCATTAAAAACTGACTGACTGCTATGAAGGAAAAGTTCACAGTGATCTGAGAGATGAGGACATGACATGATGTTAGGCATCCGGGAGGCTTCCTTGAGATACAAGATTTAAGCTGAAACCTTGATGAATCTAAATGAATAATCAGTATAAATTACATGTTTTAGGTAGCAGTAGCACATGCAAACCAAGGAACTAAAAGCAGGCCCGTGTGGTTTAGACTTTAGTAAAGAGTGGTCCGACATGAGGCTGCAGAAGTAGACATGGAAAAAATCAGGAAACAACTTAGCCACATTTAAATTTGATCCTAAGAGGAAATGGAAGGCACTGTAGAATTTTGTGCAGGAGACTGACAGGTCCCCATTTACAGTTTAAGATCATTGTGGATACTCTTTCAGGAATGGATTACAGGGGCCAGGACTGTGGACAGATGAGTTAGAAAGCTATTGCAATGATACAGGCAAGAAATGACTTGCACAGAGTAAAGGCAGTGAAAATGGGATTAGAGGAAAGATTAAAATGTATTTTAGAAAGCTACAGAGTATAATGATAAATGTGGCAGGTGAGGAACTTGCCAAACTGCTGTTTTGGACAACTAGAATGATGTAACGGAGGAACAATAAAAGAAGAGCAACAGAACGAGGATGGAGGCAGGAAGGTAAAAGAATTCAGGACAATCTTGCTTGCTTGACATTTAAGCAGAGATGACAGAAGTGAGCTACGAGAGTCTCAGGTCCAGAAGGGAGGTACGGGCTGGAATTAGGAGTTGTTGCACACAGCTAACACCAGCAGTCCTGGGAATGCATGAGGTCACTCAGGATCAAAATACAGAGAGGGAAAAATTGAGTACAGAAACATTCCATGAGGAACACTTAGGAATCAGGTACAGAAGGAGACTGAGACGCAGCTTATTCATTGAAGAATGAATAACAACAATATGCGGCATGGAGGGCAATTATCTGGTTAATGAGCCTAGCCTCTCCATATAGTGTAAGTATGGAAGATAGTCGTGGTTAGTACAATGGTCATACATGGGAAATACCGACAACTTATTTTCTGAATATTGATTATGTAAACTTCATACTTTAATGCAAGAGGCAAACAATATCCAAAATGGAATTCATCCTCCCTCAACCCTGTTTTTTAGTTTATGCTTCCTCTACCTGGTTTAACATTACCTAGATAGCTTTAACTCTCCTACATTCATTTTTGTAACCTACATGTTTGTAAATTCATAAACGATATTTTTCCTTTGCCCTGCATTATTTTTTGTGACCGTAGTTCTAGTTCTCACTACCTAAAGCACAGTTCAGATCACGTCATTCTCTTTGTGGATACAGGCAATATTTTCAGAAACCCAATGAGCCTTAATGACCACCTATCGGGTGCTACACAGTCTTAAAAGGTGAAAGATACGTTATTAAACAAACAGGCAAAACTCCTGCTTTTACGGAGCTCACTTATGGAGTCTGATGCTAAACCACTAATTGGGCATAGAATATGTTAGAGAATAACGAGTGCTATGAAGAAAAATAAAGTAAATGAATTATGAAAGAAAGAATAATAAAACATGTCCTTCTACTTTCAACTATGCCTCCATCAAGTCTCATGTATACCCATATTTGTCACTTCTGCATTGTATTATAGTATTTTCTTCTGGGCTGTAAACTCTGGGAGGCAGGGATTATGACTCTTTGTATCCCTCTTTCACCTTGCATAGACGAGGACTGTCCAGAAGGTACTCAGCCATGTAATACGAAAAATAGAGACGTTTATTTAAGAAGATAAAGATAGAAGAAATATTGTACTGTACAGGACAACCATGCCTAAGTCCCCTTCAAAGTAGGCACCTTGGGACCTCACACAGTTCTCCCAATCACCACCAACTGCCCCGTTGTATTTTACTGAATCTCATTGATGGTCTGAAATCTCTTTCCTTTCAAAGGTGATTTTAGTTGTGGAAAAACCAAAAGTCACAGGGTGTCAAATCTGGGCTGTACAGGGGCTGAGTTACTTGAGCGATTTGATGTTTCACCAAAATCTCTGCATGAGACGTGATGCCTGAGTAGATGCATTGTCCTGATGAAGCTGCCACTCACCAGTTGCCCGTAGCTGCGGCATTCCGAATTATCCAAATAATTTCCACGGAGGAATGTTTGAGCTTAATGCAAAATTTGATGCAGATTCATTGCTCTACTCACTCATTTTGACTGTGACAGCCACACAGTACACATGCTCACTCAACAGAATTTACTGCCCCCACTGACTAGTACAGTGAAGTCATCATTGTTCATGCATGTGCATTCCAGTCCACTCTCCTTGGCTGCCACATTACATGGATGTCATGCAAATCATTCCTGTTACATTAACAATGGCTGGACTTTTTCTGGACAGACCTGGTATTTAATTCAAATGAACCATTTTTTACTACTCATCAATGCTCCTAAAATACGAAGAAATCTTACTTTACTCTAAACTACTGGCAATAATTAAAATGTACATAAACTCTCTAATTTGATCATTTTTTTCCTGCTATGGCTATTTTCCTCTAATTATTCCTTAACTATGATACATGGTCTTAGTAATGCTTATGAATCAGTTAACATTTTTCAAGGTAGCAAATTACACTGTGTCTGCATCGCCACTTTGGTTGTCTGGCTAGATGGGCTGTCATCTTTATCAAGAGGTACATTCTGTCAGTACTGGCTAAATTTAGCAAGGTAATAAATTGTGCTAATGTTTACTCTTCGATTTCTAACTATAACTGCTATATTTTTAACATGCATTTGATGGCTGACAGTCCCTAAAAGTGACAGTTAAGTAAATAAATTGTAAGGATGAGAAAACAAATTTTAATACTGGCACAATTAAGCAGCTGCTCAAAGCATCTACAGTCAGTCTCAGCCCAGGGAAAGAGGGCCTGGTGGGAACCCTGTTTTGAAAAAGCTTGTTGGGATATTGTTATCCTTCCCTGACCAGTCCCGATCTCTGACACAATCTCATTTCACTGATAAGAAAGCTGCAACACAGAGTGATTATTCAACATGTAAAAAATTTTATGGGCAATGAAAGGCAAATCTAGGATCAGAATTCAGGACAGGTGTCTGTTGTCCTGCCAGGATTCTTTTCACTATCTCTTGCATTTCTGAAATTGGGCCTCCACAAAATCTATGACATAGGGCAAGTAAGCCTGGAAGATGTTTTGGTAAGCAAAACTACAGAGGATTATTTCAGGATTTCTTAAAATTGAAAAGTATGCTAATATATGTTGAGATTCTCTAGAAATAGTATGTAGGATTTTCAAACGTTTTTGCTGGTAGTTCTCTCCCACCCTCTCACACACAGAACTCTTAACAAAACAACACAGAAATTAGTTTGGGAACTTAAATCTGCCTCCTTTATTTTCAATTTATTTGACTTCATTAAAACCATAATAAGAAGCCCAGGATGCAGAATTTACATATCATAAATAATCTCTGAGTGATTTTACTTACATTATCAAGTAAGTAAAATGTAAAATGTAAGTTGTGAGGCAATTATTAATTTCTAGTTCGTGGTAGGTCAGATCCTCTGTGGTATTTTGGCCACTCAAAAATATTGGTCATTGCATGCGCATTTCTACACATATAAAAATAAACTATGTGTTTAACTTAGTCATAAAATAACGCAAATTAATAGCATATTTTAAAATAGATCTTAGTGAGTCTTTAACAATATCCACATTCCTAAAATTAATGTTTTATTCCCATTTCATGACGAAGGCAACTGAAATCTGCATTTCCGGCAAATATGTTTAAATTTTTATTCTTCCTTTGACAACAGGAATATTTGATTTCAATTGCTTTAAAACAAACTCTAAAAATCAGTAACAAAAAGGACAAAGTAGTTTTGAGAAATGTGTTAAAAATAGGTACTAAAATGCTACTGGTTATACAGGATCTGTTGTGAATAGGTCAGCTCAAGGTCCCAGGTAAACATCTTGTTTGTGTCCTAAAGCCTTGTTTTCTGCATGCCTCGTACTCTCAGTAGGGTCCTCCTACTCCGCTCTAAACATCGGGCCACTGCACCCTATCGATCTTCTTTAAATCTCCAGAATAATAAATTTCAAGGCAACACAGCAGAAGCCGACTAAAGCCCTTTAATTACATCACTGCTGAAAGGAAATCATTGATCAATGGCATTATGGGAAAATAAACTGCCCCCCAAACCAGATCAAAGTCAATAAACTAGCTGACTAGCTGCCCCATTTGGGACTCTGCTAGATTAGTGCTCATGGACAAGCAAAAGAGCTGATTCTAACACATGCTGCTTACTGTCTTTTTGAAGCTCTCCCTGGCAGGTGTCATGCTCTGAGCATGGTTTTTGATTACTCTAATTAAATATAATATTATCAACAGATCTTCATATTGATCCTTAAAATCACCCCTTCTAAATGAAAAATTAAAAGCCTAGAGAGAGAGCCTCATAGGGTACCAGGTTATTTTAATGATTTTACTCCTTTATAAATTTCTTCATTTAGTATTATTCAGTATTTGTCACTATCAAGGTACCAATTATCTTAGGAATTTTAAATAATATGCAAAATAATAATTTTGTAATTTGCTCTTCCTGAATTAATTTTTTTTGTTGTTGTTTACATGATGTTACATTCCTTGGTTAAAGTCTAAATAAACATTTTCTTCTATTAAGTGCTGCTAACTGTGCTGGTACTATCCTTTATTGATGGTATTATGTAAGTACATGTAAATACAAACATTTAATGTAATACGGCAAAGAATTCTTTTCTCTTAGGTAATTAATTCAGAAAACTATGAAAACATTTTAAGAAAATAATTTTGCAACAGCTTATAAACTTCTGTTTATACTTTTCAAATAGGCAAGATTATTTAAGTATTAAAATCCCATTAATTCTGCGGGTAGATTTCAAAATATTTTCTTCTGCTTGATTAGGGATAACAATCTGCAAACAAATTTGAAAGCCTCAAATCTCTTTTCAAAAAAGTAAGTATAAATTTATAACGTAAATATTTACAAACTTATTGGCATTTCGCTTCTCATGTAAGTTTTAGGCACTTTAATATATAATAATAAAATGTAATGTTATCTTTTGAGAATTTTGAGACTAATGTAAATTTAAGAATGTACAAGGGGAAACTGAAAATATCATACACAATGACTTATTTATGGGTATTATTTTAGCCACTCGACCCAGTAAAAGCTAATAGCCATGCCTTCTTCCCATTCTACACTTCTTCTTATTCATTCCCTATTCCCTCAGGTGGTTCTCATTGCTAATGCCCAAATGGCATCAACCTGTTGTTTAGCACATCTATGAAAAGGCTAGCCTGCTGGCTAATTTACCAAGGGATTAAAGCCCTGAAACCACTTCAATCTGCTACTTTGTTTCCATGTAAAAGCCTCACCCATGACACTGGTTCCCTCATGTTAAAATTGAAAATCTTTTTTAAAAACAGAAAAACTCAACATAAGAACTGTTTAAGACAGAAATTGTATGCCACAAATAATACTCTGTACCCGTGAACAGTGGTATAAAGTTGTATGCAGTTGTTCAAGTACTGCATTACACATTAAAAAGAATTTCAGGTTAAATGTTTACAACCGCCTAACATTAACAGAGTGAACACAGGCAGGCACCAATGGTGGCACGGAGGGGAGGAGGATTAATGTGGGACTGTGGACATAGTCCATCGCTACAGCATCACGTTTAATTTAAACCCACGTTTGTGGGCATTCTGTTGAATGACAAAAGATTATGGTAACTGTATTAATTCACCCTGGAAAATGAAGGTTCCAAAAAAACAAGTAATTCTCTGAGTTTCTGATTTAATAATAAAAATCTAAAAATTCATTCATTAGTCTACAATAATAAAAACTGATAAGTACACATAGCAATTAATTTTCTATATGACAAAATCTGCTAGTTCTGTTTTTTAATTATAATAAGCTTTAAGTTGATACATTTATGCAAAAAAATCAATACTTTTTCCTGTTCTTTTGAAGTTAATCCTTTATAGTCCAGTAATAATGGTAGTGATATCTTCCTTAAATGATTTCTGTACTCCATGAAAACTATTACAACAGCACAAAGTCTGTGCTAAGGGGCCGTTAAGAGAGTGGCAAAGAAAACCTTATGTTTTTAAGGGTATTCATTACCCAAGTTGGGTAAGAGCAAAGAAATGTAGTGATCCTGTATTTACATCTTACTGCAGAATAAAGGACTAAAATGCAGGCACATATTCTTTACATCCTTGCTACATACTTCAGTAAATTTGTTTTACCAGTAACTTCAGGGGTATCAGAATTAAAGTAGGACTGTATATCAAAGAGGGTAAGTTTCCATTTTAAAGTAATCTCACTTTTCTTGAAACACTTTTCCCAGTCCAGTCAAGAACAAATTTCAGAAAATTTACAGAGAACCCATTACTTCACAATATTTCACTGATGTTCATTTATTATAACACTGAGAAGTGAGGGAGAAAAAGCACAATGGCAAAGCAATTGACACAATAAGAGCCAAATTATAAAGTTTATAGCTTATAGTAGTGACCTGGGATAGGTCCTTCACAGGAGAAGACAAATACTGTTTCTCTTTCCATTGTTTTCTTATCGTGACTAGTGTCCCTTGTATCTATTAGTGCCAACAGCACAGACTTGCTGGAATGAAAAACAATGCCAGCAATGGATGTGTCAGTGCCAAAGGCTTAAGAGAAAATAAATGCGCTCAAAGGTAGGATCTGTGTGATATTCAAATTCAAAGCACTTCACATAAGGACAGGACACTCAAGGTCCCATTTCAATCACGATTTTATTATAGGGACAAATATGAAATTCTGACTGCCAATAAAAATACTGAATTTGATGCACTTCTCTGCAGAATTCATGGCCTTGAAAGATATTCTGCAAGCTGTCACCCCCAAGGACCATAATGGAGTTGTCTTTGGAGAAAAATGTTTAGAGTATGAGTTACCGTATATTTTATATAAGTTTTCACATTTTAAATCAAGAAATAAATTATTATTCTTAGTTGACATTTATTGACAAAACTCACATTAAGTGGAATTTCGAGAAGCCCTCTAATCGTTTTATAGTAATTAAATGTATTTTAAGCATTTATTTTCTACTAAGACTAATATAAATTTCTTTCTTATACTGTTTGTAACAGGTTGGTATGTTAAATTTTATGAGGTCCAAATTAACAACTGAACAAAAATCTCTTAAATTGCTCATAAAATATAAACACATATAATCAATACTATTAAAAACAATAACTTCAATTTTAGCCTTTAAGCCATAGAGAAAACTGTTTGATTTTTTCCTTTATTTAAAATAAGTCAAGCAAAAATATTAAGTAGAAAAACAGGATGGTTTTCTAAGTTTATATTTCTATTGGAGTATATTTCCTAAAAAGAAAATTCTTGAGGTATCAAACAACTGCTAAATTTTATTTCTGATTAAAATAAAGTTTGAAGTAAACAGATACATTACTGATCATGTCCTTCTTATCTTCGCAATAATACCCCTTCTTTTTATTTATTTATTTTTTTACTTAGAGAAAAGAAATCAAGAATAAGCAATACAATGGAGAAAAATTTCAACCAACCCCCATAATTCACCAAACCTAGGCTGCTTCTGTGTCTCTAAAAAAGGAAGGAAGGCATTGGATGCAAAGCTTCAAAGAACTATTATTACACGCTTTTCCAGTCCATTAAAAGAAAGTAATTTAATCAGTTTATAGTTTCTCAGGAAAATCTCATTCAGAGAAATTTTATTGCCAGCTATCTAAATAGTAAATACTTATTATCCTCTCAAAATGAGTTTTTGCTTGCCAAGGGCAAACCCATTGCTGTTATTGTAGAGCTCTGTCAGAGAAACAAGAAGTTAAAAAGGTTATAAAGATACCATTAACGTTATGGGACTGTCTTGTCAGGACTCAAAAATGCTTAGTAATTGAGGGTTTTATTCAAAGTGTATTAGCACCCATAAAAACAGCATAGTTAATATAATGCTTTAGGCTTTATTTTGTTACAGCCCAGCAAAATCACCCACAAAACAGCTGAATGCTGCAAATGTATCTGCTGGAGAGCGCAATGCATTTTATCACCTGGTTCTAGCTTGAGTCTTCGAAGAAAATGTCAATAACATACACACAGTTTAAAGGCAAATCTAGATCCAACCAATGAGAAAAACAGAAAAAAGTATAAATGGTGACTAACTGGTCCTGACAATCCGTGCCTTTGATAAAGGTAGGAGGGTAAGCTAAGGGCGAATGCTCTTTATTTAATTTATATAGTCTGATGTAAAAAGAAACTTCCTATGGCATAGCTTATATTAAAGTCAACTAATACACAAAATTACAATTACATTGAAATAATAAACATAAAATAATTCTACTTCTATCATATTACTTGTTAACACATTGATGATTTACAGAAATAAAATCATCTTCTGTGCTAATTTTCTGATTTTGGAGCTATTGGACTAATTACATAGAACATAGTCTAGTAAATTTTTTTTTTAATTTAGGGAATACATTAATACAACTCTTGAAGTTATTCAAGAAATTATACAACTTCTTGAAATTATGACTTAGAACTGACAGGCTCTAACAATAAACAATACATATTTTTAAAGAAAATCTTTAAAGATTTACTTGCCTTAAATTTTTGAGTATTGATTATACTGTGTCTATACTTCTTTCTCTTCAAATCATGTCCATGGGTCATACATATAAGTTCTTTGGCTTCTCTATTTCCTATACTATTCTTAACCTTTCCTGTCTATTTAGTACCTACCATTTATGCTTCTTAGTCCCTGTACCTTTTCCCCCATTCTTCCCCCCAACCCCTCCCTGCTCATAACCCTCCACGCAATCTCCATTTCTGTGATTCTGTTCTTGTTCTAGTTGTTTACTTAGTTTGTTTTTGTTTTTTTTTCAGGTTCAGTTGTTGATAGTTGTGAATTTGTCATTTTACTGTTCATATTTTTGATCATCTACATTTTCTTAGATCAGTGCCTTTGACATTTCATTAACTCCTTGGTTATTGGACTTGCATACAGTTCAAATTTTCTGACAGTTCTAGTAATTTCTTTGTTTTTAAATTTGTTGTTGTCCTTCTTTTGGCTGTGCCAGGAGGGAAAGTGTATCTACCTACTCCTCCATCTTGGCTGGAAGTCCCTGGAATGATCAAACTTTAAGAGCAGCATATGTCAAGTAAACAATGGAAGCACAGAAATAATTAAACTAGCTACAGTTACTCAAGGTAGATTGCTTTAATACAAACAAGCCTGCTGGGGAATTCCTTCTGCCTTCAAAGCCCAGATTTGGTGTCATCTCCATTCACTTTTCCTAGACTACTTCCACTATTCCTTTTCTTCTATACCCGTACAAAATTCTGTTACAGTGAGTGTTTTCAGATAGGGAGTGTAAACTATTCATTTCCATATATGTAGTACCTGTCATGTTATCTACACATATGGTAAAGTTTCAAAAATGTTCACTAAATTGGCAGTTAAATCATGGTATTATTTGAGCTGAAATTCAGGGGGATTTGTTCTGATGCACTGGCCAAAGACCTTAACATATAGTTTTCAGTAGATCACCACACCTCTATTTATTATATACAATTAATAAACATGAACATCTTACATATCACAACTTACATATTAAGTATGTTACTTGCAGAAAAATCTGCATATAGTCAATAGTATTCTAGCAACAATGTATGGTATGAGATGGGTACAAGATTTATCAGGATAATCACTTAGTAAGTTATATAATGTCTAATAACTGGGGTGTATACCTGAAACTAATATATGACTGTATGTCATCTGTAACTGAAAAATAAAAATGATAAAATAAAAATAATAAAGTGATGCTTCTGAAATCTGTACACTTAGTTAACTTTATTAACTGTCTTATTTACTAATAGGAAAAACAGTTGTACATACTGATCTTAAAGTAACTACACAAATGATCAATCCTTTAGTTTAGGTAGTGAAGCAAATACTCAGAACATGCCATTTATTAACCAGTTTATTTTACTTCTCACATGCAATCTAATTTCCACCCAGGCATTCTCCTTTCCTGTTCCAAACCATAAGTAAATGAATAACCAACCAAACAAAAAAGAAATACATGGTGAGGGGAGCTGTTTTATGGTACCACTTTGAAAAAATATATTTCTCTACCAGTGAGGCTGAGGGGCTGTTGTAGGTAGAGACAGGCAAAGGGGCTCTCTATGTGACAACATTCCTTTTCTCTAAAAATTTGATCAGAGAGCAATCATGAGACATCTTCGCCAATTAAGACTCTCTAGTACACCTTTACAAAAGAATACCAAATTCTAGTATTTGCTGGCAAATCTGATGAAATATCTTTTTGAAGTTCTATCAGTTAGAATAAGGTTAGCAAATTACGAGGGGGGACCCCCAAAACTGGAATTTATTTATTAAAAAATGTGTATTTATTCTTAACATTTAAACATCAGTCACCTTCAAAGTACTCTCCATTTGATGAAATATACCTATGAAGATGTTTTTTTCCACTGCTCCAAACAGGTTTTGAACTCATCAATTCTGATGCCTTTTAGTGCTTCTCCTGTTTTTTGTTTTTGTTTTGTTTTGTTTTGTTTTGTTTCTCTTCTTCCATGTTGGTAAAATGTTTCCCTTTGAGGACTTTCATTCCGGGAAATGAAAAAAAGTTACTCGAGATGAGATCAGGTGAATATGGACAGCTGGGCATGGGACTCATGCTGTTTTTGGTTGAAAAGTGCTGAACACTCATATAGTGTAGGCAGGTGTGCTCATAACTCACCCATCATGAAATGGGCAAAGGTGTTGACAGAGTCTTCAAAAAAAATTTACTGAAGCTGACCACAGCCTCTTACAACAACACCAGCTAGCACTGATACAGATGGTTCCCAGGACACTCACCTCGTGGGAGAAGCCTGTACTACAAGGGGCCTGCCCTCCAGAAGATCATTCTGCCTTCTCCTGGGTCCCCGCCTAGTAGTTGTGGACATCCTTTATCGGGGTTTTACCTTTTTCTTATTATTATATTTTTGAAGGAAGACTGTTTGACTATCTAGTTTTTTTTCACTTATTCTTCCCCAGTTTCTCCAGTTAGAAGTAATCATTCTTTCTAGAACCCTTTGTCCTTACCCATTGTTTGTACAATAACTCTGGCTTATATATAGTTCTATGTCTGTTCCTCCAAACTGGCCACAAACCTCCAGGGTAAGGATCATATTGAAGACAAATTTTGTCTCCCATAATGCCTGGTAAGTTGTCAAAATATATCTATACTTTTATTACCGAGTCCCAGTGATGTTGCCATTTTTAATCAATGAGACCGTTGACATGTCCTCTAACTTCTCTAAGCCTCATTTCTTCATGTTTAAAAATGAGAATATTAATATCTGCACTCCTCATTTCACGGTAGTACGTGAGAAACATGACAACATATGGGGAGGCGTTTTGAAAATGAAAACAGAATACAAAAATGTAGACTGATATTATGCTAATATATCAAAGATTACTTTTCTATTCCAATACAAATATGTTAAAGTTCACTATATTGTTTAAAGTGATTTCATTATGTGTAGGAATCCATTTTTAAAAACAAAATAATTTATCTATAATTTTAATGAAAAAGAGAGAAATTAATGCATATAAGAAACTTTTACATTAATGTTTGATAAAATACATCTATTCAAGTAAGTACAGGAAGCTTCACTAGCACTCAGCTAATGTCTGACAAATATTAACTGGATTATTGTGCTAGGTGAATATCGCTTCCCAATAGTTATTTACTTCACTGATGACGTCTTCATACTTATTTGGCACTTCAAGCCCATTAAACAAAACTTCTCAGCCTGCCAAAATGATAGATTATGCTTCTGTGCATTCTTTTTATCATCATGGCTATTTTCTGTGTGTGTGTGTGTGTGCACGTGTGTGTATTAACATCTCTGAGATGTCTTAAGAACCTCTAGTGAGGACACATAGTCATCTCATTTTGAGAAGGCTCATTTCACAAAACATGCTATATGTCAAATTGAGATTTTTTTAAAATCATATATTTTTTTTAAGATTTGCTCTCCAACTAAATCCTTATCCTTATTCTTGCTCACATGCTAAAAGGGTTTCTTAACATTTTGTCTGGATTTGGAATATATGCAATGCCAATATATTAAAGTATTTTCTGAAATTGAAAACACACAGCTTTCTCTCTCCCCATTTCACAGTAATTTAAATGATGAACAAACACATTAAGGCATCCTGTCCAGTGACAAACTATGAAATATTAAATCTAAACGCTATAACCCTGGCTGGTGTGGTTCAGTGGATTGAATGCCGGCCCATATACCAAAGGGCTGCTGGTTTTATTCCAGGTCAGGGCACATGTCTGGGTTTCTGGCCAGGTCCCCCCGGTTGGTGACACGCAAGAGACAACCACACATTGGTGTTTCTCTCCCTCCCTTTTTCCCTCCCTTCCTCTCTGTCTAAAAATAAATAAATAAAAGCTTATAAAAAAACATTTTATAATTGAATGTGACAAAATGGTATTTAATTGCCTATGGTATACTACTCATTGAATGAGAC
This sequence comes from Glossophaga mutica, assembly GCA_039655065.1. Taxonomy (NCBI): domain Eukaryota; kingdom Metazoa; phylum Chordata; class Mammalia; order Chiroptera; family Phyllostomidae; genus Glossophaga; species Glossophaga mutica. Next base: position 199,196,506 of record CM077304.1, read on the forward strand.
AGGTTTATCTGAGATAATCCTGATATTTTTATTTGAGATATATGTAGCTATTTCCCTAATTACTCAGAGTTCATAGTTGGATAATAATTCAGTTGATAGAGTGTAAATTATCCATAACAGTTAAATCTTAGAAATATAATAACACTATATAAGAAAATCTTGTTTAATTCTAAAAATCTATAAATATATATATGTACTTTAGCACTGACCATTCACTTCATGTGCTCCAAAATACTCAACTGGGGTAAGCTACAGAAAGTCTGAAGAGCAAAGAAACAAAATTTTCATTTTTAAAGACTTCTGTGATTCACCAATTCAGTCTGTGTAATCTGGGATATGAGATTCTCATGTTATTTCTTTTTCTGATACCACCAGTTTTAGAGAAAGCATTGTAATTTATGACTGCATCTCATCACAAAGCTATAAATATGACGATAAATTCTTTTAGTCTACTTTACAGCGAGGACTATTATCATTTCTGCCTATTTTCTTAATGTTGGTACAAACTAAACAAAATACTGCATTTTTAATAAAATAAGCCACCAACGGATCTAATTTCACATGTGAATTGGGTTATACATAGATAGGTATTAGAAATACTCAGACAAAAGGAAGAACACTTTCACAATAGGATGGAGGGAGCACTCAGTGGGAAGGGGAAGTACTCCTGACTTCCCTCCTTTGAACCCTACATTCTATAGATAAAGAAAGAAAGGGTCAGGGAGATTAAATGACTAGGCTATAGTAACAATGAATATGCAGAGAAATGGAACCATTTACGTTTTAGGGAATAAAAAGAAAAGAGTTGGAACTCAAATCCCAATTTTTATATTTCCAAAATCAAGGAAAGAAAAGTTGGTGATGGATAACCTCAAGGTTATAAAAATGTGGTGATAATTCCATTCATGAAACACAAAATTTAATTGCTTATTTATGTTAGACTAGACCACTAATGAAAAATGCCAGCAAAACAAGAAAAGTCACTCCAATAAAGCAACGTTTTTCTAATACTATATAAATGGACTTAAAATATCTATATATAGATAAACATACCTATTTTTAGACAAGAAGTCTCAAGACTGTCCCAACAGGTAATTTTTAATAATAATGCAAAATTAATGTACTATTAATTAAGCACACAAATCTATAGGACATAAGACAAATGGAAGAAACATTAACAGGATTCACCTGCCACTACTACTGCCTATATATACACAACATGAATCTATCTGTTCTGTCCTAGTGACTGATTTTTTAAAATCACATTGGGCCTAAACTCTCACTTTTTCCTCCAGAAGATAATGTTAATATACACACCTGATAAAATGCAGTAACAAGTACTTCGTAACCTATAAAGAAGACTTATCTGCAATTATTTATATGATGATTAAAATTCTAGTTTTCAGTAATTCAATATTCCTTTAATACTTCTAAGTATTAAAACATTAGTATTTTCTTAGTGTTACAGTTTTTTCAATATTTTTAAAAATGTGAAATGTGATCTGTGTTTTGAGATCTTTTCACGAAGTTATGGTTTGCGAAAGGCCCAACAAAAGAATGCAATTTGGCCACAGACAAACCTACTCTCCTCATCTCCACTTTGTAACCCTTGTAAGGTATGATTATTTCAAGTCTCATTTCCAAGGTAGGTGGTGCAATTTGAATTTCTTCCAGAGCTAGTTTGGGTCTCACTTACTTCCAAAGATTTCTAAAGAAATCATTTTAGGATTGAGGGGGGACTGGGATCTTTAGGAAAAAGTGTAAGAGGTGTGTATAGGGTGCCTTAGCTTGGGTTGCTGTAACAAGAATACCAGAAACTCGGTGTAAACAACAGAAATATATTTTCTCGCAGTTATGAAGACGAGAAGTCCAAGATCAAGGTGCCAGCATGTTTGGTTTCTGGCAAAAGCTCTCTTCCCCCCTTGGAGACAGCCATCTTCTGGCTTTGTCCTCACACAGGCAGGGAGGGTGGCAGTAAGTTTTCTGGTGCCCCTTGGAGTAAGGACACTAATCCCATCATGAGGGCCCCACCTTTAATTCACCACCTAAAACTAATTGTCTCTTAAAGCCACCACTTCCAAATATCTTTACAGTGGGGATCAGGCCTTCAGCATATGCCTTTTAGGGTCAGGGGGACACAACTGAGTCAATAGCAAGGCGATGAAGAAAAACAAGGGCAGAGGGAGGCTGCAGGCACAGTCCCAGCCCTCCCTGGACCCCGGCCACTTTCCTTCCTGCGGTGCTAGGCTTCCACTGCTCCCCTCCCTTTTTCCTTTTCCAGGGGCAGATCCACCTTCTTAGGGCCTGACCACTCCTTCTTCAAGAGAATTTATTTTAACCAGGACCTCCTGCCCCAATCATCCCACAGATGAAATGCATCTGAGGACAAATTAGAGCTAACAGTCTCACTGTAAAAAGAAAAAATTGTTAATAAAACTGGTATTTCAAAATTATACAGAGAGATATACACATATTGTTAATGCCATTTTGCTCTATTACTCAATGACTTAATTTTGTGCTACGTTAATTTTAGGTACACAGTGGGCACTAAAAAATGAGTTCACTCTTCTTCTTCTTTCCCTCCATTATATTTTGCTTCATTCCTTCAGACTATTTTGCTAAAGTGGCTCTTTTCTATCCTTTCTTGGAGCTAAAATCTACTAGTAAGTACTTATCTGTTGTTACTGATTCCTCTGTATCTACAAAACTATGTTGGCTCTGCAATGCATTCCTAACTAAACAGAAGTGTTCATGTATGAATTTAAGATGTATCTAGTTCTCCCCAGATGTGGGTTTATTAACTTAAGAATATAGTACTGACTCAACTACTTAAAGAGTTGTGTGACTCTGGGGAAGTTATACCACCTTTTTAAGCCTCAGATCTTTTAATTACAAAATAAAGACACAATAGTTCCTCTCTTAGAGGGTTGTCATTAGGACTCATATATAAGGCACTTAATACATTGCTTTGCATATAGTAAACGATCAGTACATGTTAGTTTTATGAACACCCCTTAAGTTAATCCTAATTAATGATATTTTATATACTAATGAGAATAAACAGAATTAATAAAGTTTATAACAGCTTCCCTCCCCCCCAAATATCCCAAGAGGAAGAAAATGCAACTACTGCAGAATCTCCTGCTCAAAGTCTCCTTGTTTGGAAATAACAATGACTTCTGTACACTCCTATTAGAGAATGAAATCTAGCATCTTAATTTAAAAAATGAAGTAGAAAGATTGTGCTTTATCTCACTGCAAATCTTCAACAAATGCAAAGACTTTTACATTAGTGTAACGCAGGTGCACCCTCAGATCTTGGCCATGGGTTGCAAACAAATCCCTCTACATCTGCCCAGTTGCTCAAATGATGTATCAGCTCAGCGGTCCTCGACTGTGTGGTCGGCAAAGATTGGCAAAGTCTGGAAGCAGCATCTTAGCACCGCTTTATACAGGAAGTAACGATCAGTAAAAATCTTCTAACTGACCTTTTCCTCTGATGTCCTAAAACTTTAGTCTCTTAAGAGTAAAACAAATCAAAGGCCTAGCTTAAAAGGAAAATCACCCCTAATTTGGGCAGATCTTAAGACCTTTAGGAAAATGAAAAGAAAATAGATCCTTGTGGGAGTGGAAAACTCTCTTTGCTTTATTCTAATTATCATGATTATATTCTGCTCCAAGTTAAATGAAATAATGTTTGTAATAACATAGTATCTGGTGTTAGTTTGCTTTAGTGTCCTAATAAAATCAGGAAGTTCATGAGAGAAAAACTGGTGGATCACCACAATTTGCATGGAAAAGGAAATCAGAGAGATTTCCCCCAAATCATTTTTTTTAAAGTCAGCAGCTACTTTCTTCCTAATTTAAGAAGCAAAAAAGTCAATCTACTTCAAAACATAGACTATAAACCCTACATATCTGGTCTGTAAACTCTGTTAATCAGGTGGATTCAGATAAACTTTAAAACCCACCCCCAAATTAAACACATTCCACCCCCAAATTAAACAACTTGGCCATATTTGAAGTCCTTAGTTTCTTCTTGGTAGTGTGTTAGTTATGTAACATAGTCTCAAACACGTATCTTACTACAAGGACCATGTTAACAGAGGTTTAGCTGTATTCGTCTGTGAAAGAGCTTTTTTGAATGTGTTAACTCTTATTCAAACTTTATAATGAGAATAAATAAGCAGAGATTTTCTTTACTGGAAAAACTGAAATGTATTAAATAAGTAAGGATTACATACAAGTTTAAAATACATATTTAAAATTACTGAAACTTGTTACTATTTAAATAAAATATTAGAAATGTATACAGTACACTTTTCCTATTATTTCTTTTTTAATAAGTTCTAGTTTTAAAAATCTAGATAATGGCTCCTTACCCCAAAAGAGAAAGATTATGTTCACAAAGTTAAATGCTTTTTAAAAAATTGCCTTTCAAAAGCATATAGTCTATATGCTTTCTAAAACATATAATTCTTTAAAAAACTTATCCACTCAATGCCTTGTAATCATCTCTAAAGCTAATGGGACATAAGCGCATTTCATCAGAGATGAAATTCTTCAATGACTGCTAAAATGAGAATCAAAAAATTATTATAATCTAGTAGTTTGGCTTGCAGCAAGCATTAATCAGAAGTCATAATAAATCCACATGGTTCTTTAGACAGCACATTAGTCAAACAGTTTTCTATGATAACGACATTGACTAATGGGCTCTGAGTTAGAAGGGTCAATCATAAACTCATCAAATGCTTCATTTAATTTCTTAATTTGGACAAACACAATTTGTTTATGGGAAAGATATCAGGTGTTCGTGAATGAATAATGGCTATGAAACCAAACTCCATTAATCAGCTCATGATTACAAATGACTTAGAGATTGTTTATTCTAATTTCATTCATTTGGGTCAACAAAGAAAACATGAGCAAATGAAACCATTTGGAAAAAAATGGCACACTTATTTCTCCATATTTAATAAGGCAATGATAAATACTCTTTCAATAACTGTATCAAAAGAACTTTATTATTCAGGTTGATAGGATTCCTTTTTATAACTGAGTTTTAATACTTATGATTTATAAGGAGACCAGGTAAGAAAAAACTAAAAACAAAACACAAAACTGTATACTCTTCAATGCTATCAAAGGTACACTCATTTAATAAAACTCTCTGATTTCTCAGGAGGAGGTAGTTCCTCCCATGTTTCCGCTGCACTCTGTAACTTTGTTCTTTGCCTTACACATAGTAGGTTCTCAAACACCTGCAAGATATTGGGTTGGCCAAAAGTCCGTTTAGTTTTTTTTCCATAAAATAAAAGACACATTTTTTGTTTCACCAATAACTTTACTGATTTGGATATTTTGAGTATGTGGTGATTTCCAGCTATTGGCTTCTATTGTGTAGAGGCCAAGGGTGCTGCTAAACATCTTCCATTACATACGACAGCCCCACAGCAAAGAATTATTTGGTCAAGATGTCAATAGCACCAAGGAACTTCACAAACTGCTTTTGACACTTTTGATCAGTCACAGAACCTTCTCCATACTCTGCACAAATCTACTTTTGCATTTCAGTTGCGGTTTTACCTTTCTTGAAATAATAAAGCATAATATGCCAAAACTGTTGTATATCTCCTTCTACATTCAATATTAAAATGGCTGCACAAAATTCACCAACTTTAATTTTTTTTAAATGCACGCTGATATAGCTGTCACAATACAATCTAACAAGATTATTTCGAATGAAGTTAAAGACAACTAAGCACTACTAAAGCCACAGTAAGGCAATAAGTAAACAAACTTCTCAGCCAACCCAATAGATGAATGATTTGCAATATTGTAAGTTTTGCACAGTTCTGTCCTACACTGAACTTTGAGCTTCAAGGGGGGAGAAATACTGTCTTAGGAATCTATATTTCCATTGGCTAGTATAAGCCCTGGCACAAAATTTATTTTTGTTCAAGTAAATTCTAAGGAAAAGCACTCTATCATGTAAAATTCAAATTAATTTAGTGACAGTAAAATCTGCGGTGTTTTGCATTATTTTGAAAGTACCCAAGAACAAAAGTCTAAGGAAGAAGTGTCATCATTTTTAATTATTATTAAAAGACATTTGTTCCCCCTTGGCTTTCTCCTTTGTTTTTACTAAATGGCCCTTAGAGTAGAGGGGCTTCTTGCTGGACTGCTGCTTGCTCCAGCAGCCCTCCAGTGCTGTGTGGATGAGTTTGACTTGACCCTCCTGATCTACTCTGTGACCACTTCCACCCGGACCTGGCTGATTAATTTTATGGGCTGCATCAAATAGGTTGCCTTGCCCTACAGCTACTATTTGGGTTTGGCTAACAGAAGACACCGAAGGAAGATGAATTAGAGGACAAGAGGAAAAAGAGGTTAGGGTTTATGTCCTGTTGGCCTGGGGTTTCACAGCAGCTGCCTTCATCTTCTAAAGGTCCAGTTTCTGTTGGGACAGCTCTCTGACAGTAAGCTCTCACGTGTTCTACAGCTGCTCTCTTTCCTTTCCTTTATTAGGCCTAGAGGTGGTGAGGACTTGCAGCTATTGCGAGGTCAGGAATCTTGATGATTCTTCTTAAACCTGACCAACGCTTTAACAGTCCTTTCATTGAACTTATGCCTTTGAGTGTGCCATGGATTTCTGGCAGCCACCCTAAGCTGTACATTTGCTCATCATTCACTCCTACACTCCCTCCCAAGTCTTTGAGGTTGACTCACAACCTATAATCTGGAGTTGTCACAGGAAAGGGATGGGGACTGAGGCAGGTCTGCCCTGGCACGGTCTGGAACATGTGGATTTTTGACTTCGTGCAGGAAAGATTTCACAACACAAGTCCAGGTGATTTGGGGAGTAGGTTTATTGAAGCTGGGGACAGTGAAACAAAGGAAGGGCTGAAGATAGAAGAGGCAAGATCATAACAACAGGAGTGAGCCTAGGCGAGTCTGCTTTGGCCCCTTAGGAAGAAAGCCACAGAGGCAGAAGCAGTGAGCCAGCCGGGCTGCATGGACTCAGGAAACATATTACAGAGGCAAAAGGAGGGTCCTCGGAGACAGGCTCAGGAAGTGAGCCGAGGAGGAGCTGCTAATACCCACTGTTCCCCTGGTTGTAAATCTCATGGGAACCCTTAGAACTTAGAAGAAAGAAAGCAAAGATACACATTTGAGGAAGAAGCAGGGAAAAGGTACAGGTGTGCTCAAAGGAGAATGTGCACTGTGTCCTTTGTCTGACTGGTTTTTACCTGTTTTGTAAAGGTGGGAATTTTAGGGGACGCCTCAGAGGAGGATCTCAATAAAATATTCATCAGCTTTCCAGGTGTGTCCTTTAATATACTGATTCATCAAAATGAGTGTATAGTGGGGTCAGGGTCATTGTCTGGTCAGTTTCACCTTCAAAGAATAGCATCATCTAAAAGGGACTGGGACCCGGGCAAGTCTGCCCTGCGCAGTCTGGAATGTGTAAAGCATTTGTTCCTAAGTGTCCTTGGTTAGGGAAGATAAGATCTTGAGATTTATTAGGTGGCTGTAAACTGCTTGACCAGTTTCTTCAGCTATCTGTCTCAAGTTTCCTCATTCTACTTTCTAAGGAATTTTCCTAGCTTTTTACTCACCTGCTTCAGAGTCAACCAGCTTAATCCTGGCCTATCTTGTTTTATCCCAGCATGCTGATCCCCATCACTGTGTCTCAAGAAATTTAAACTTTGTTTAGTTAACTCTACAGTAATTGTTTCTATTCCTGACTTTGTAATTGGACCCCTAATCATGTGCTACTGATGAGCTGTTGAAGAAAGTTTCTTGATGTGTTATCTATTTCTGACTCCTTCTCTGATTCCCTCATTTAAACTCTTAGTCCTGACCCGTTGAGTCCCAGGTTTCTAGATTAAGAAAAATAAAAAATTACTTTCACTAATGTAAAATAAAATTCTAATAAGTAGAAGCCTATAGTGTACTCATAAAGAAACTAGTACATAAATAAATCTTTATAATAATATATATAAGATATAATTTATGGCCTCTTTAATTTAAAAATCATTACTAAATATATTGTAAAAAAAAAAAAAAAAAAAAAAAAAAAGGCAAATCCCAGGTACTTGCACCTTTAGGGAATGGAGTTTCATGATTGAACACTCCAGAGCTAACCTATTTAACTTCCAACATGTAAATTACTTGTTTATATTGATTTCTACAATGCATTATAAACTTGTACACCATCTTTAAAGTTTTCAATTGTAGAAGAAATACAGGCAATTTGTTTTTAAATAAAAGGACTACAGAAGTAGGAAATAAAGGCACACTACCACTACTGTTACCCTCTTCTTTGTCACAGTTTGGTGGGTATTTTTCCAGGAACTTTTCTATGCATTTTAAACATATACACACATGATGTGAAAAATATATACATGTCATCATCCTATAATTATGCTTGTACATGGTGCTTTTATCCCCTTAATGATTTCTTAGACATTTTTCCTTGTTAGTCAACACATAGAGAATTTTGCTTGATCTTCATGTCTTCTTCAACAGAACTGTGTGGAACTTCATTCTTTCCTTGATAACATAGAGCATCATTATAAATATCAAAACATCAAGTAAAATTTGGTTTGTAAAACAGCAGTGTTCTTAAGATACCATGCATAGAGATATTGCCAGTTAGTAGACTCACAGTGTCTACTGTGAGTAAAACTAGGTATTCAGAATAAACAAGGCATCAACATCAGTAAAAAAAAGAATTATTTAACAATTGGTGTTGAATTGGTTAGTTCTTTGCAGAAAAAAAAAAATCCATCTCTAGCATCAACAGGACATGCTAAAAAATAATCCATCTCTAGCATCAACACTAAATTCCATAAAATTTAAGAGTTAATGATAGAATATTCATAAAAATATAAAAAACAATGGCAGATACAAAATATTGAGTTTTATTTAATAGCTGAAAGAGAAAGACCTCTGTGGAGTAAAGAATTAGATCTGTCCCAAAGAGAGGTCAGGCCTGTCTACAGCTACTAAAAAGACAGAGTGATTACAGTGTCTTTATTATTCAGGCTGGGCCATTCACACCAAGTCAGATATTTATGCTCTGGAGGTGACTAAGGGTGGAGACAACCACACCTAACAGAATCAGAATGGGGCCACCCACAACAAAAAGACCAACTATTTAGATTAGAGGTGTAGGGCTTTTTACCACATGATGTCTGCCCAATCTCCTGAAATAGGGTAGTGCTGGAGACTGACTTCAAAGAAATAAGCAATCAGTGAATCAAAAATGCCTAAGTAATGATGTCTGGATAAAATCTCTGGACACTGAAGGTTAGGTGAGCTTCCTGGGTTGGTAATAAATACCCGAGGACTATTGGTACACATTGATGTAGGGGGTTGACACTTCCTGAGGAAGACCGGAACTTCCTTTGGAACACCCCTAGACTCAGCCCTAAGTGTATTTACATAGTTTTCCTATACTAAATGTGACCATGAGATCAGTAACTTTCAGTGATATCTCTGAGTCTTTCCAGTGAAGCATCACTGAATCTGAGGGTGGTTTGGGGAAAGCTCTGTATTTGTAGTTGGGATCAGAAGTCTAGACAGTCCGGAGGAGTGACCTCACAATTTGCTTTCTAAGGTAGCTTTCTAAGCTTAAACATAATGAAAGATGGATGAAAGAAATATGGTTAAGAAAATGATTGAGTTGACTAAATAAAAATTTTAAAATTCTATATGTCAAAATTAGCCAATAAGATGAAAAAGAAACACCATCCTAGGAATAACACACAAAATGAAGATGACAGATACAAATATTGACAAGATATTAATAACAGAAAAATGAATAACAAAAACACTAAGTGCCTACAAAGAATTAACACTGAAAAGACATAGCTTACAAAATAATTATTGGGAAAGCACAATGAACTAATTACAAAATAATATGATAGAGCTTACACTATACATTATTCAAATCAATAGATGTTAATAGGCTTAATTAACTTATTAAACAGATTTTCAAATTTTAAAAAGCAAGACCTAACTATAGGTTGCACACAAAAGACACACCTAAAACAAAATAATTCAAAAGTCTAAAAATAAAAGAGATGGGCAAATGGAAACAATACAGCAAGATTTGTGATCCTGACATCAAAGTAGATTTTAAGCCAAAAAACATTAAATATGACATAAATGGATATACTTTAATGCTAAAGACAACAATTCAAGATGAAGATATTACAGTTAATATCTATGCATCAAATAATATAGCAATTACTTTTATAAAGCAGAAATGACAGAATATGCAACAAAGTATAGATAGAAACAAGCCAATCATCAGAAATATTAATACATTCTTATAGAGTATAAGATGGGTAAACTAGACAAAAAAATAAAAGGACATAGAAGAGCTAAAAAGAAACATAAGGTAAATCTTTATAAATATCAAACTTTTTATTCTGTAAATAGGAAATATACTATCTTGTTAAGTGTGTAAGAAATATTCACAAAAATAAACATCCATAAATTCCATAAAGTAGAGATATTACAAAACACTCTAGTTAAAACATAGTAAACTAAAAATTAATAACAAAATCAAACTGCAAAAAGGTCCTTTTACTTGGAGATTAAATAACTCCTAGGTAAAGGGGAAACAGAAACCAAAATCATAGAATTTCTTAAAAATAATGAGAAACTAATAAATAAAGGAGAAAAAAGTGAGAAACTCTATACTCAGAATTTATGGGTTATATTTGTACTTATTAAAGAAAAACTGAATGCCTTTTTAAGTTATAACTTAACTATAAAAAATTAGCTATAAAAATGAGTTATATTCCCAACTCACAAAGCTAGACAAACAACATGAGCTGAAGGAAAGTATACAAAAGTAAGTAATAAAAATAAAAGCAAGATAGAAAACAGATAAATGAAAGATCGAATTAATAAATCATCAAAATTTTCACTTTTAAAAATTAATTAAAATATTAAACAAGAAAATATATAACATAAAAGTTGAACAGGAGGAAATAATCACTGAAAAGAAAAAAATTATGAAAAATTTAAGAGACTACTTAGCAAACCTCTACACAAATAAATTTGAAAATGTTGATAAAATGGATGATTTACTAAGAAAATCCAGCTTGCCAAAAGTAAACAGAGATTGGAAAGCTTAAATGTATCAAGTTTCATAGAAGACGTAGAGAAACTTTTCAACTATAAAAAAGGCACCAGATCCGTACCACTTCATAGGGGGAAAACTACTAAACTATAAAAGGTAGTTTTAATACTGCAAAAATTATTCCAGAGCATAGAAAGGAAACTACAAAACTGTTTTTATGAAGCAAGTATAATATTGGTATCTAAACCAGATAAAGCTAACAGATGAAGAAAAAAAAATTACTGACCAGTAGCACATATGAATATTAATACAAACATTAATAAGTAAAATGTTACAGTACAGAATGCAACATTACATTAAAAATAATACACCATTAAGAATCCTGAAACACCAATTCAAAAGAACCTATGTTCACAGCAGCGTTATTTGCAATAGTCAAGTGCTGGAAACAGCCTTAGTGCCCATTAGTAAATAAGTGGATCAAAAAACTGTGGTACATTTACAATGGAATAGTACACAGCAGAAGGAAAGAAGGAATTCCTACCCTTCACGACAGCCTGGATGGAACTGGAGAGTATTATGCTAATTGAAATAAGTCAGGGGGTGAAAGACAAATACCATATGATCTCACCTATAAGGGGAACCTAATCAACAGAACAAACAAGTGAGCAAAATAGAACCAGAGACATGGAAATAAAGAAGAAACTGACAGTGACCAGAGGGGAGACGGGAGTGGGTAATTCGGAAAAGAAGAGTAAGGGTCAAGTCAAGGGAGATGTATAAAAGACCCATGAACAAGGAATGGTGGGGGAAGGACTGAATGTGGAGGAGTGGGGAGGGCAGGGGAAAGTAATGGGGGGAAAAGGAGGACAACTGTAATTGAACAATATAAAAATTAAAAGTAAATAATGAGTAAAAAGATACACTCTTCACAAATAGGATTCATTATAAGTTATGTCAAGGGCGGTTAAATATTGGGAAATCCTTAAATATGATATAGTGTATTAAAAGATCTAATGATCATATAAACTGACATTGAAAAATCAATTGAAAAAAATCCAACATCCATTCATGATAAAAACTGTCACTGAACTAAGAATAGAGGGGAACTTCCTCAACTTGATAAAAAATATCTACATAAAGCCTACAGCTAATATCATATTTAATGATGAAAACTTGAAGCTTTTCTGCTAAGATCAGGTATGAGGTAATTATGTCCCCTTTTACCATTCCTTTTTGAAATCATACTAGAAGTGCTAGCAAATGCAATAAGACAAGAAAAGGAAATAAAAATTATATAGATTGGAACAAAATAAACTGTCTTTGTTCCAAGATAATATGATCATCTATGTAGAAAATCTGAAAAGCTGACAAAAATACTGCTGGAACTAATAAGCAAATTATAGCAAGGTTTCAGGACACTATAAGTTTAATGAACAAAATCAATCACTTTCCAATATAATATTAATAAACAAGTAGAATTTGAAATTTAAAACACAATTAACATTTACTTAGCACCCAGAAATATAAAATACCTAGGGATAAATCTAACAAAATATTCACATGATTTACATGAGAAAAACTACAAAATTCTTAAGAACAAAGTAAAAGAAGACTAAATAATTGGAGAGATATTCCACATATATAACAGGAAGACTCAATATTTTCAAAATATAAGTTCTTCCCATCATGATCTGTAGATTCAGTGCAATCCCAATCAAAACCCAACAAGTTATTTCAACAAGCTGATCCTAAAATTTTATAAGGATAAGTAAAAGACTCTGAACAGCCAACATCATATGGGAGGAGACCGAGTTGGAAGACTGACACAACTTGACTTCAAGGTTTACTATGAAGCAACAGTAATCAAAACAGTGTGGTAGTGGTGAAAGAATAGACAAATAGAGCAATAAAATGGAACAGAAAGTCTAGAAACAGATGTACATGATACAGTTAACTGACCTTTAACAAAGGAGCAAAGGCAATAAAATGGAGAAAAAACAGTCTTTTCAATTAAAGGTGCTACAACAGTTGGACAGCTACATGACAGAGATAATTAACGTAGCCACAGACCTTGCACCCTCCACAAATATTAGCTCCAAATGGATCAGAGACCTGCATGTAAAACACAAAATACAACTCTACAAGACAACATAGGAGAATACCTAGATGATGCTCAGTACAGCAATAATTTTTTATTTAACACCACCAAAGACATGATCTATGAAAGAAATAAATGATAAGATGGCCTTCATTAAAATTAAAAACTTTTCTCTGTGAAAGAGAATATTAAGAGAATGAGAATGCCAGTCACAGACTAGGTATAAATATTTTCTAAAGACACATCTGATAGTGGACTGTTATCCAAAATATACAAAGAACATTTAAAATTTGACAACAACAAAAAAAAAAACCTAGTTAAAAAATGGGCCCAAAACTTTAGCAGATACTTCACCGGAGTAGATACACGGATGGCAAAAAATAGATATATCAAAAGACGTTCAACAATGTCATTTAAAAAATTGGAAATAAAAACAATGGGATACCATTATACACCTATTAGAGTGGCCAAAATCCAGAACACTGACAACACCGAATGCTGGTGAGGATGTAGAACAAAAGGAACTCACAATCATTGCTGGTGGGAATGTAAAAATGGTATAGCCGCTTTGTAAGATAGTCTGGCAGTTACTCACAAAACTAAACATACTCTTACCACATGACTCAGCAACTGTACTCCTTGGTATTTACCCAAAGGAGTTGAAAACACATCTATACAAAAACCTGTATATGGAGCTAGAATAACCAAAGCATTCTGAAAAACAAGAACAAAAGTGAAGGGCACGCTAACTGTTTTCAGGACTTACTATTGAGCTACAGAAACCACGGGAGTGTGGTACTGCCAAAAGGACAGGCAGGCACACAGATCAATGGAACAGAATAGAGAATTCATGACAGACTTAAGCCATCCAAACCTGGAAAGAACCTGGACACTTTCAATTAATCCACACAATGAAATACTACTCAGTAACAAAAGAATAAAATACTGATACATGCAACATGGATAAATCTCAAAAACATTGTGCTAGGTCAAAGCCAGACTCAAAAAGCTACGTGTTATATGATTCCATTTACAAGACACATGGGAAAAACTGAAACTGTAGGAACAAAAAATTGATCAGTGGTTTCCAGGAGCTAGGAGTAGTGGGAAGGGTTCATAACATAGGTAATGGGGAAATCTTGAGGAATGATAAGACTGTTTTGTACCTTGATTCTGGCTTTGTTACATACTGTTTGCATGTTTCAAAAATCAAAGAACTCTCACTTAAAAGTATATTTTATTGTATGTAAGTTATTAACTTAAAAAACATTTTTAGAAAATAAACAGGCAAGGCATAAACAAGAAGAAAATATTTATAAAGTGTATATCTGACCTGTATTTAGAATATATAAAGAACTCTACAAGTCAATAATATAAACAATTTCTTTAAAATGGACAAAAATACTACTTCACAAAAGTACACAGATGACATACGGTTGCATGAGAAGATGAGTTATCACAGGAATGAACATTGGAGTCAAATGAAATATAACACATTCTAAAAGAATTGTGGAAATTAAACAGCAGAATAATGACAACACCAAGTGAAATCAAGGATATGGAACAAATGGGACTTTCATACATTGCTGTGAAAACACAAAATGGTACAGCCAATTCGGAAAACAGTTTGGCAGTTTCTTAGAAATTTAAAATGATACAACTATATAAGCAATCAATCCTATTCCTAAGTGCTTATTCAAGGAAAATGAAAATACATGTTTACAAAGACATGTACTCAAATTTTCATATAAGTTTTCATCATAAAAACCACAAATTGGAAACAACCCACCTGTCCACCACTTGCTGAATGAACAAATAGGCCATACAATGCGATACTATTCGCCAATAACAAGAAGTGATACTCACAACAATGCAAACGAATTTGAAAAGCATTATTTATGCCAAGTGAAATACCACAGACAAAAGTCTATGTACTCTATGATTCCATTTATACGGCATTCTGAAAACAGCAAAATGACAGTGACATAAAGCAGATTATTGGTTGCTAAGGTCTGCAATGGGGAGAGAGAACTGACTTCAAAAGAGTACAAGGGAACTTTCTGGAGTAATGTACATATTCTTTATCAAAGATTTTGGCTGTAGTTACACGAATACACACATTTTCAAAACTCATCAAATGTCATACTAAATACTGGGGAATTTTATTACGTTTAAATTAAATGGTGCTGGAACAGTTGGACATCTTTTTCTATACCTCCATAGGTCCATTTTCATAACTATAAAATAGTCAGAAAATAAAAACAAGCAAAAAAATTAATAACCTTAAATCCCGCCCCCAGGGGTAATAACTACTACTAGCATTTTGATATAAAACACCCAGGATATTTTTCAATGTAAATATAAACTTTTGGTCAAAACTAAAATAGAACCTTTCTTTACTCCACACTCTTCAGAAGCTTCCTTTTTCTGAATCCAGAATAGGTCACAAATATTTCCTATTTCAGTAAATCCACTGTACATTAAAAAAGAAAAACAGACTATGCCATAACTGTCCTATTTGTAAGTAAACACCAAGAATTCCTACTGTAAAATGTCTATTGCTGCCATTAATTATTTCAACGTTTACCAAACTTGTTTTTATTAATACAGAATTCAATTTAATTCACAAGTCTTGGACTTCTAAAAAATGTATTTTCTAGTTTTGCTAAATTCATTAAATCCTTTAAAAATAGAACAAAATCTTACTTTTATGGGAAGACAGAACAATTAAAATAACCATAAACACCAAATAAACATTAATTCAATAATTTTTTTTAGAAGAGAGAAAGGATTATTTGTTGATTTGTAAATTTGGGAGATGTTGCACTCATACACAAAAAGGGCCACTCTATTTAAACAGTTTTTTTTTTTCATTATTATGAAAGAAAAAAAGAAACCCCAGGGTCTAAAATGTAATGAGTGATCCTATTAGTTCCACCAGACTAAAATCATACAGTCTACGTATGTGGTCTTTTCAGCCACATCTGTCATGAACCATTTTTACACCACAAAATGCAAAATACTGAGCACTGATTTACTAGATAAGACCTGGGAAAGTATTCATCATTTGCTTTCCCCCCAAAAGAAAACTTGGCTTATAGGAAGATAGGTGACTGTTTTTTGCAGAGCATACTCAAAACTTAGACAGTTTAGAATCAAATCTTAATATAATCTGAGTAACAAAGCAGAAACTATAATGAAGGATTAAATAAAATTTTTCTAAAAAGAAGAAATCTCAATTGTGGCTTTCTTAAAATCCAAACAGTTTACTTAACTAGAAAAACATAGATCAATTATTTAAAATATTTATAATATATAAAAACATTAAAAAGTGTTTACTACATAGTAGATGCTCAATAAATTATACTTACTATTTAAACATTAAACAAAACACATTTACATTAACATTTTTTATACTGATTTGAAGCTCCTCCTTGAAAAGTTCTGTTTCATAAAGGGAAATTTTACTTAATATAAAAATATATAATATAGTGGAGTTTTGAACTAATTATTTCCTTGACTTATCTGAAATCTATATATCAGTTTTTGGTAAATTTATTTACATAGTATTATTTTCTCTTACAAAAAAAACAGAGTTGCAATTTTCCTTGTAGGAAGAGGTTGGTTATCATTCAAGTATTTTTAATGGCTTAAATTAAGAAATATTAAAAGGTGATTAATAAAAACTCATTGTATAATTTCGTTTTAAATACATCATTGACAATGATTCTAAAACCACCGAAAAAGAAAATGCAAACTTGATATGTAAACAAACATCCAAGTCTTATACACTTGTCAGTCTTTCAATAATGAAGTCTGGGGGAAAATAAATTCACAGACACCCAAGTGAATTGGCAACTGTAAGTGACAGAAGCCCTTCTAAATCCTCTGTTTACACTGGGGATTAGTGGAGTAGATTTTGAGTTTCAAACTGAACAGTCCATGGTCAAGGGAACCTGCTCCCTGTCAGCCCGCAGGGCATAAGGACAAAGCATGGTCCTGGTAGGAAGTGACCCATAAACGTATTCCTACCCAGGATTTATACAAAGCCAGTCTGCCTCACAGAAACTCCATATGACCATTAACTGGCCTGCAAGGCCTGCCAGGAGGCCTAATTACAGGTCTACAGAGCCCAATAACAAAAGCTGAAGGGCTTTAGCCTAGGGATGATCTGCTTTATACTGACTTGAGAGAGTCCATATAGAGGACCCAAAAGAAAGAGGTTTAGCTTTAAAATTCTCCCCAGAGATCCAGCATTGTACTCGAGTCTAGAAAGCCCACATGCAACATACTTCAGCTAGGCTTAAACATACCAGCCTCTCAAAATTAACATTCAACTACTGTCTGCTTAACATCTGCTCAAACATGGCAAGTTGCTGTGGTATTGTTAGACTCTAGCTGATAGATTTCTTCTTAGTAAATATTATTAGGTATAAATAATGGTCATTCAAATATAAATATGTAACTGATGCTAAAACACCTATACTTTTTAAAAAGCAATTTACTTAATGATATTCTTTAGGAAACACTATTATATCTTTTTGGCTCAACACAGAGCCAAAAATCTTGTTCATAACTGGAAACTGAAAGTTAAATTAACATTTTAAATTTCATTTTGCATTAAGGCTATTACATTTCATGTAGAATTTCTGAATTTGCAGAAACCATATTTGATGACAAAACAGTTTTAACCAATGCCCAAGTCAATCAAACTATTTAAGGTTTCTTTAGTTTCATTTAAAAAACGCTATTCTTTTTTTTTTTAATCAGTATTTTTGTACAGTTTTCGGTCTTTTACCCCGCCCCAGCCCACCACCCCAGCCCTCCCCACCTTCCTCCCATTTCCACCCCCCATAGTTTTTGTCCATGAGTCCTTTATACTTGTTGCTCTAAACCGTTCCCCTTTTCCCCTGAAATTCCCTCCCCTCCCCCTCTGGTCACTGTCAGATTGTTCTCAAATTCAGTGTCTTTGTTTATATTATGCTTGTTTCTTTGTTTTGTTGATTAGCTTCCTGTTAAAGGTGAGATCATATGTATTTGTCTTTCACTGCCTGGCTTATTTCGCTTAGCATGATACTCTCCAATTCCTTCCATGCTGTTGCAAAGGGTAGGAGCTCCTTCTTTCTTTCTACTGCATAGAACACTATTCTTAATACTTGATAACTTCTAACTGTATATGCACGCTGGTATGAGAAGGATGTCTGGCTAGCTCTTCTTTTGTTACCTGATAAGGCCGCTCCAGTGATGTCATCGGAACTACTCTTACTCCTACTAGCTCACATTTATAGAACACTCAGTTGCTGTTAGGCGCTGCCCTAAATATTTGATCACATTAATTTATGTAACATTAAAACTCTAAAGACACACACTGTTATCACTCCCATTTTATAAATAAAAAAAAAAAAAGAATGATGCTCAGCAAGCTTTAACAACTTACCCATGATCTTATCAATAAATAATGGAGCTGGAAGCGACATCTAGGCCATCTGACTTGAGAACTTAACCACAGTAGCAAATTGTGTTTCAGAGTAGTTGCTAACATTTACTCAATACTTACTATCTACCAGGCACTGTTCTAAGTGTTTTTGCAAATGTTAACTCATTTAAACTGTGGAACAACACCATCATTAGTTATGTGCTATTAGTGTATGCATTTCATAAACAAGGAAAGTGAAACAGAGTAAAGAAGTGTAACATCCAAGCACAGAGACAGTGAAGCTGGGTGTGAATCTAGACAGCCAACACGCAGTCCAGGAGAAACCTGCATGAGGAAAGCCTGAAAACTACTTATTTGTATAAAATAGAAATTAATTTTTCAATCATTTGCTATTTTTTTTTTAGGTTTGTCCTACATGAGAGTCTCTCTCACAATAAATCAGGCTATTTTTTGGACCCACAGATCAGAGGTTAGAAACCTACAGAGCAAAACCTCCATCAGCTTTCAATCAGGGTAGCAGAATGGCTTCCTCTGCTCCCTGGAAATTGTAGAGCATTAACAAGGGAATCTCATTTGTAGTTCTCAGAATCACAAGTATTTCAAGTCAGACTGAACTTTAGATAGTATTGAGACTTCCAAGATCACATGGCTATAAAGAGAAGGGGCAGAACTTGACTTCTAGGTGCTTAATAGGTAACTACTTGGAATAAAATGTAAGCTTAACACGCTGCAGAAGATGGAGTGACGTACATCTGGCTAATTACAAAGCATAGCTTCTGACCTGGATATGATGCACAGCGGTGTGTGCCTCATCTGTTCTCAACAATACTTAACCAGCTACTTTCTCCACTACCAACAAGGGTCTCTGAGATGCATGTTCCTACTTAGATTGATGACAAAAACAATGAGGCATAAAACATTACCCTAGATTTTTCAAAGTTTTCAAAAATCTACCTATTTTGAGCACTCTAAGAGTTAAGAGATAGAATTTTTTGACTGAAACCTTAATTCTTTTCAAGTAGAAATAACTCATTGCAGAATCAAAGT
The DNA here is from genome assembly GCA_039655065.1 of Glossophaga mutica. Lineage (NCBI taxonomy): Eukaryota > Metazoa > Chordata > Mammalia > Chiroptera > Phyllostomidae > Glossophaga > Glossophaga mutica. Next base: position 199,216,195 of record CM077304.1, read on the forward strand.
CTTGCTTGAAGATAGGAATTATTTTATTGTAAGATAATTGTACCACTACACCTAACAAACCCAGGTATGTACTTGGCGATATTTTCTATAGCCCTTCTTTCTGCCCAACATAACTCAAGGACTTAACATATGAACACAAATAGCTCAAGGGTCAGAAATCACTGGATTTGAGTCCTGGTTCTGCCACTTACTAGCTGTGTGATCTTTTACAAGTCATTTACACTTTCAGGATATTTGTAAAATGAAGCTAATTAGCTCTCCATGCAGGGATGTGAGTCAAATGATAAAAAAGATTTATGAAAGTCCTTTAAAAACTATAAAGCACAATACAAAGTGTTGTAGACATAGTTCAGAAAATAAAATATTACAGATTTTAAGATAAAGGTGATTTACCATACATGCACCAAAAAATATCTACTTTTTCTTGTAACATGAGAAATACAATTTTAAAGGTTGCATGTACCAGTATTTTTATTAAAAGTAAAATATTAAGGACAGTTTAGAGAAAATTATATCTTGAAACCATGTTATGAAAAGTGTCCTCTTTCCATGCTAATAAAAATATTTCTGTTTGAGAAAAATCTCTCCTCTAAATTCTTCTTCTAACCCATGAACATACTTGGCATAAGATAATATTGTGTTTTTGTGGAAAACCAAAACCATGTTTGGAAAGGTGCTAAAAAGTCAGACAACAGTGAGAGCAAAAGTGACGGAGACAAGTCTTTAAGTAAACTCATTACTCCTTCTTCCTCCTTGGTGATAATCATGTTTCATTAAACTTTCTGTCATACACTACCTTAAAATTTAAGATTAAAAAGTCATATTACTGTCATTTATCTTTTTGAAGCCAGAAAACTTTTTCGTACATTTATTTTCAAATCCATTAAACGGTAGTTACAATGAGCACACTAGTATTTAAAGGTTTAATTTTCAATTACCCAGGTCATTTGTTTCTCCACAATGACTTATTCACCAAAGATTAATAGCTGGAATTTTATTTGGTATAGTTCTGCTCATTATAGGTGCTGTGTTGCTGGGAAAGATTTCAAGTTTTAGATATTATTTTTGACCTTCAGAAGTTTATCATTTCATTGGGAAGATAAGTCCAGCACTCATGAAACAATTAAACATTAATATCAGCAGCATGTGAGTAAACAGCGGCACAAAGAGTATGCACAGACAAGTACAAAAGGAATTCAAAGGAGAGAAAGATCATGTGCTGAAATGGTCAGGAAAATCACACAGAAATTTTATTTGAGATGCATCCTGAGTGTCTGAAGAGGAAAAGAGAACGGAGGAAGACATCTCTAGAAGCGATAAAATCCTGAGCCAAGAGTCCTAGGTAGAAACAAGTATGACTAACTCAAATAACAATGTGGAAAAGTACAGAAATTAACTCTAAGAAATAAAGATAGTAGTCTGTCGATCCACCATACAGAACACTGGAACCTTAAGCATAGAAGTATAAAATTGATTTTGTGAGCAACTGACAGCCAATGAATAATATTTTCTTTTTACTGAATATACTGGGGTGACACTGGTTAACAAAATTATGCAGGTTTTAGGTCCACGATTCCACAAAACATGATCTGTGCACTGTACTGTGCGCTCACTACCCCAAGTGGAGTCTCTCTATCCATCACAATCTATCCCCTAATACCCCCTCCTCTACATCCTCCAGCCCTCTTCCCCTGGCAATCATCACACTGTTATCCATGTCCGTGACCTGAGATCAATGAATAATTCTGAGCAAAGGGGAGGCATGTCCAAATAGTGGCTGAGAAAAGAATCATCTAGCAGTGGTATTCACAAAAATCAGTATGAAGTAAATCTATTTTGGTGGCTACCATTTGCCACCAAATGGGTTGAGACCGGGCACTTTATATATTATAACATTATAATACATATCTTCACAACAACCTTATAAAGTAATTATTTACCTTCCCCCATACAGATGAGGATATTCTGGAACAGAGAAGTCCCTAATCCTACTTTCAACCCTAATCCTACTTTCAAACAGGTTACTTAAATGTGTGACGTGGTCAAGTTGAGACATTAGGGACTGTACTCATATATTGCCGATAAGAAGTAATGTGGTCTAGTTGCTATGGAAAAGTTTGGTGGTTTCTCCAAAAGTTAAACATAGAATTACCAAATAACCCCACAAATACAACCCTAGGCATATACCCCCCAAATTACAAACAGGCACTCAAAAAAGTGCATGTTCATAGCAATGCACAATAACCAGTGAGTGGAAATTACCCATATTTTCATCAATATGTAAATGAATAAACAAATGCTATATATAAACACAATGGAGTATCACTCAGCCATCAATAGAGAGAAAGCACTAACATCTGCTACAACATGGCTAAATCTCCAAAACATTATACTAAGTGAAAGAAGCCAAACACACAAGGTCACATGCTGTATGATTCCATTTATATAAGTACCCAGAATAGATACATTCATAGAGAAAGAGGGCCAACTGGTGGTCGCCAAGAGCTGGGAGAAGGCGGGTGGAGAGAAAACTGCTCACTAGGAAGAGGTTTTACTTTGGAGTAACACAAATGTTTTAGAACTAGATAGAGGTGGTGGTTATAAACCACTGCGAATGTATTTAATGCCACTTTAAATGCACAGATAAAATACATACATAATTGTTCACTTTAAACAATTATGATTGAATTTTTATTATGTAAATTTTACCTCAATAAACTACTTTTTAAAAAATAGAGAACTATAGTAAACTAGACGATATATACTTCTGCCATATCCCTTTTACAAAATCCTGTTTGGGCTAACCAAATTGTTCAAGGTCACAGAGTAAGGGGGAAGCAGATTCAGAACCCTTCCGCTATTCACTACCATCTCTCTGGAGAAGAACTGAAGTAAGAGACCAATTGGGAGGTTGGATTAGCCTTTGGGTGAAAAGTTTGGTGTCTGGACTAAGGAGATGGTAGTGGAAAAGATAATAGAGGAATAAACACAAAAATATTCAAAATAAGAGTCTACATAGATTGACTGACTGACTATACAGAAGTCAGAAAAATTTCAAGGTTTTGAATCTTGAATAGGAGAATGATAAAAGTATTTTTTAAAAGGAAAGAAAGAAATCATGGAAGAAACAGTTCGTAATTGGATTTACTCAGTATTGTAGGATAAATCATTAGCTGAGGTTACGACTTAGATTCACTTTTAAAAATTTATACAATTTTGCAACCTTCTGTGTCCTATTGCATTTTGAAGATTTAAAAAGCAACCTTAGATATAACCTTAACTGTTAAGAGACATAAAATTTGGTTTCTATTGCAATTTGGCAATGAACCTAAAAAAAGTCTATCTAAATCTGAAGATTTAGCATAACAAAGTATAAAATGTAATAGTTTAGTGCATATAAAATATAATTACAAATACAATAAAATCTGATTTCAAATTCATGTTTGGTACAATATGCATAATACCCTACAGTTATATTTTGCTTAATGTTATCTTATTCTTTCAAAATCATGTAACTACTAATTGTTGCCAAATGATCTACAAATATATTTTACTTCCAAATCAGTAATATTATTCACATTCACTAATAAATCAATAACAACGCAATGGTTATACATAAAACTTTCTTCTGGGACCCCCAGTTAGAGTAAAAGACTAAGTCTGATCAGCAGGATTCTCTACATGAACCCTACAGACCAGCACACAGCCTTAAGTCTTTCCCTGTACCCGAGAACCCAGCTTCTAGCCTTAAGTCTTTCCCCATATCCAATTTAAGGGCCCAAAGTTGGCAGTGTTTTCTCTAGGAACTCAAGTAAACTGCAGTATGACAGAATGGGGACTTCCAAACCTTCTTATCCACTCACCTCCATCTTAGGACTAGGCAAGACTTGAACTGTGTGCCTTTCCAGACTGAGCTCCAGTTCTTTCTGTATTTGTTTACTTTTAATAACACAATGAACACCTTGAATTCATCACTGACATAGACCTGGAACTCTGATAATAAGTTCTATATTTGCTTATATGCTTCTCCCCTATCCATTCAGCTAATTCCCCTCTCCAGGCCACAAGTTCTCATTAAAACAGTACTGAATATTTTTCAAAGGGGTATAATATATTATATTATATCATATTACAAAGTGATATATTCATGGAACTGGCATCGAAACGCAAAGTCTGGTAAAAATGGTTACCTAACCAGTGGCAATGAGAAGCAGCACAGTTCTTTTGTAGAACAATTTAGCAAAAATGTATAAAAAGCCACTGTAAAGATTAATACCCTCTAACCTCATAAACACATTTCTATAGCAACCAATCCCAAGAAAATAATCTAAAATAAGGAAAACACAATTTTTAACAGGATGTACATCACAGTGTTATTGATAAAAGGGGAAAGCTGAAGAAAACATATTCAATAAGAAGAAATTAAAAAATAATTCTACATCTTGCTAAGATCTGTCTTTGCTTATCCAAGCCAATACACATTTTTTAAATTTGGAAACTGTCATAGTATTTTGAAAATTTCTCAAATGGAGAGAACCTAGCTCTTTATCCTTAATAGAATTTACAGTGTAAAATTTTTAAAGATGAGTGATGACAACCGGGACTGACAGAAACAATGATACACTGGGAGGTCTGGACTGCCAGGTTTGTTTTATAATGTGCTTCAAAATCATATTAAAAGATTGAGAAAGAAAAGAAAACTGTATAAAACAATGAAACAAAATTCCTTATAATTATATTGATGGAAAGGAATATCTTCTGGACTAAGCACCATAAATATTTTCCTTTAAAATATGAGTTTGTCAATACTCAAATTCTGAACTCAAATATATATTTCAAAGCAAAACAGTGCCACTAAAGAATAAATGGAGATTATATAAATGATAGGGAATCACACTAACTAGCTTTATCCTATAGTATAAAACACTGTAACAAAATTTTAATGTATCACATTTTCTACATAACTAAAAGATAAAATGCATAAAATGTAAGTGACATTTAAAGTAATATGGAGGGGTACAGAGACTCTGGCAAAATACTTACAAATTTTTAGCCCTTTATAATAAGTAATTTCTATAAGTGATTTATGAAGCTAGTATATCATTTATACTGGTGTTCCCAATCTAGTCTGTGGACATTTTGAGTCAGAACGCAAGGAGCAAATGTAAGAAATCCTTAAATCATGTGCACATATATATTTTCTAAATCAAGGAATACACAAAAATATAACTACTGTCATTTGGTAGTATGAAATTACTTTTGATGGTAAAACAGAATTCTTATTTTACAATTGGAAATTATGACCTGTTTACAGACCTTTAAAAAGTATAATTTTTAAAAATATGTACTACTCTGGTGACATTATTCTAACCCTCACACTTGATCCTGACAACTTAGTACTTGAATAAGTTACATACATTTTTGAAGAGCACATTAAAGTTCAGAGTAAAATATCTACTTAGAAAAGATGACATGGATTTGTATTTTTATTTTTAGGATCTTTATATTTTTAGAAAGGTAAAGTATTTAGTGTCTACAGGAATCTGAGTATTATGTCTAAAATCAAAGCCACAGCATTATTGTACCATTGAGAAACAAAACACATAGGTACCATTTTAAGATTAGCTGGTATCCAGAACAAAAGGACCAATGAATTAGTTGGAGGAATTAAAAAATGGCATTGACCTTGCTTCCTTCAGCTCAATGAAAACCTCAACTTAAAGCTCATATCTTATACTAAATCAAAATAGATCATAGACTTGAATCTAAAAAATGCAGGACTATAAAACTTTTAGGAAAAAATGCAGGAGAAAATCTTCATAATATGAGGTTAGGCAAAAACATTCTTAACTATGTCAACAAAAGTACCATCATAAAAGATAAAGATCAATAAGTTGGACTTCATCAAAATTAAAACCAAAATGAAGTCAATTTCATAAACAGAAAGACAAAGAGTGACCTTTTAGTATTATACTGCAACAATAAATAGTTAAGGTAAAATATGACAGTATATACAATCTAGATCTCATAAATGTGTGAGGATATAGGAAATAGGTGTTTTTCTTTTTGACCCACTTATAACCATGCTAGGACTTATTTCAAACTTTTTCATTTAAATAAAGTTAATTATCAATACTTACCAGCAGCTTCGAGAACCAACTGTAGTCTGGCTTTGGCCTGTTCAGCTGGTGGCTAAAAATCAACCATAAAAGACATTTACAGATCAGTTTTAATAGATATTTAAATTAATGCATTGTTATGTGAATATCAGAACATTGAGAGAACTTTATCGTAATCAATATTAACATCTATTCACATTTTAACAAAATTCCATCACAGCAGCTCTACCAATCTGCTCTCTCACCTCAGTAACTGAATCATACTTTTCATTAATATGATATAAGAATTTTTTCATTCTTTTACTGGAAAAGGTTTTTGTTTACTCCCCAAACATTGTACCAATCAACAATAGCCTAAATAACTGCAACTGAATGAGGCAAAACCCACACATTTAACAACGTATTCTCAATATGCTCTCTCTTTGCATATGAGAACATGTGAAGTGACCTATCAGAATTTAAACAGCAATGTGAAGTCCATTACTTCAGGCAAGTCATATCCTTAAATCGAATTATTTTGTCTTCTTAACTGCATTGGAAAGAAGCAATTGTGATGAAGACAGGACACGATGTGAGCTAACATGCTTTCCATTCCCACTAACAATCCCAAAAGTGTTCTCTCAATAAACCTTGATTCGATAGTTGATAATGCTGAAACTAAACTACTTTCCTACCAGTGACCTTGTTCTGAGATTTTTGGATAATGTGTTGATAGTATTCAAATTATAACATGAATTATATCAAGGCTATAATTTCATGAAAGACCTGTTAAAATTGTTTTTAATATTTACAACTTCACAACGCATTTATAAAAATGTCAGCAAGTGGCTAAACAACCTCATATTTATATATGAGACCATCATTTGAAAATTAACATTTAACAAAATATATTAGAATATTTCACTACTTGTGAAAAAACAGCTTAAATGAAAGGAATTAAATAATTGGATATAGAAAGATGTTCTCAGAAAAGTTTAAGAATTTGAAGAGTGTTCTTGAACAAACTGCAAGAAACAGGATGGGAGAGTTAGAGATGACACGGAGGGAAGAGAGGGAGAGCTGTTTGTATCACAGAACAGGAGTTAACAAACTGTGACCCCAGAACAGGGGCTATTTTATGAATAAGTTTTATTGGAACACAGCCATGCCCATTACTTATATGTTGTCTGTAGTCGCTTTTGTGCTCAACTCAATAAGAGCAGAGTCAACTATTTGTGGCAGGAAACTTATGCCGGCAAAGCCTAAAATATTTACCAACTGGACCTTTAAGAAAAGTTTACTGACCGGTGCCACGGAAGATGGAGAGACTTAGAAGAATTTGAGCAGAAGGGTGATGAGACAATCTCTGCACTGTGATACATCATTCTAGCAATACCCTCAAGGATGAACTGAAAGGGATGTGGCTGGAGGTTAGGGAGCAATTGAAGAATTCCAGGCCAGAGACAATGAGGGTCGGAGGTGGAGCAGTGGCAGTAAGGTTGGATAGGAAGAACTAGATTTGAGAAATAGTAATTGGTACCAAACATGTTTGGATATGAGAGCAGGAGGAGCTGACAAACAAAAGAAGTGCTTTATGTCATGCCTGTAGAGAAAGTCTATGTAAGTCTGCTTTATAAAGTATTGAAAATATGTGACATCAAATAAAAATATCAATAGAAGACTGAGACATCTACTAAATATAATTTCTCTAACAGTTATAAACTAAACTGCCTATAGGGGCCAAAGAGTTAATACAAACATCTGTGATGATAAAAGGCCAATGACATTTGAGATCAGTATCAGGGAACACAAGAGACTGTGGAGAACTCTGGAGCACATGGCCCAGCCAAAGGAAGCAGCTGATACTTGGCACCAACGAGCTATGGTCACACAGAGATGCAAGTCCAGGGTTACAAAATTGCTTGATTTTTCATGACACTTTTTTAAATAAAGATTTTATTTATTTATTTTTAGAGAGAGGGAAAGGGAGGGAGAAAGAGAGGGAAAGAAACATCAATGTATGGTTGCCTCCTGCACGCCCTCTACTGGGGACCTGGCCCACAACCCAGGCATGTGCCCTGACTGGGAATTGAACCAGCAACCCTTTGGTTCACAGCCTGCACACTTAGTCCACTAAGCTACACCAGCCAGGGAGACTTTAAGTCATTATGAAGACCAATACCGTGTGGAACAAACACTACTTTTAAGAAACAGGTTCAATCCCAAGACAGCTTGTGACCTCTGCATCTACATAATACACACGACTGAAATGGGATACTTTGTGCAATGTGACATAAGTAGAAAGGCATGAAGAAAATGACAGTCTTACAAGCAGGTCCCAAACATGTGAAAACTTATGAAGTACACATTTCAGAGTGTCCTAGTAAGTAGTGTCCTTTAACAGAAAAATGATAGGCACTCTATTGGTTAATACATTTCATGGGAAAGTATTACGTATTTCATAAGGAAAGATTTTTTTAACAATTAGGAAATATTGAAGACATAGAAAAATACGTCAGACACCATGAATTTTCTTTTGTTGTGTGGTAGATATTTTTTTATTTCCATAAATAGCCTTGGTCTTCCTTCTGCGACACAGTTAAATCACTTGGAAGCAGTTTGAGCCTTTCCATTCCAATTTGTCAGGCAGGAGCAGAACAGTGTTAAGTCTGTAGTTAGTTTTCCCCACTATTGAGACTATATTTTTGGTGCTTGACAGGAAGCACCACGATACATGAAATTTTCTAGCTCCTTGGGAACAGGCGCTGTTTGCCACTCTGTGTGAGTGACAGGCAATAACCCCTCCCATCGAGTCAGGTAGTTCTTTTCCAAGAACGGTCCAGTCCGCTAAAGGCACGACAGGGGCCCTCTGCGGATCCTCTGTAGCTCACTACTCTCCGGGAGACTGATGTGTGGCCTCCCTGGTCTCACAGCTCCATGTTCTCAACTCAAAGAGACCCCCAGGCTCTGCCTGTGTTCTTTCTCCCTAGCTGTGGGTGACCTGGAAACTTTCTCCAGGGCACACGCCGGAACAATTAAAGGCCTCACCTAACTTTTTTCTAATCTCTCAGGAGATTAGAAATCTCGCCCACTTCACATATGCAACCCTTCTAACTGTTGCCCTGGTGGTGGTTCCCAGAGTGGGTGGGTTTGTGTATGTTCTAGGATGTGGGGGCCTTTTAAGCAGTCTCTCCTGAGAGACAAGCATGTTTCTTCCGCTGTCCCAACCCTGGTGTTTACGACCAGAAGTTACGAGACTTTATTTTCCTGGTGCTAGATCCCTGGGCTGCACCATATGGCCTGGGGCTGGGATAGCTTGCTCCCAAGGTATCCCTCCCAATTTTTATCCACCACACATGAATATGGGACCGTCCACTACGCGGGCCGCTGCTTCGCTGCCACCCCACTCACCCTCTCCACTCATCCTACCCATCTGGACGAATATGGCTTCTTTAAAACCTTGGTTGTCGGGCTCCCACACATTGTGATTTTCTGGCAATTGTGGTTGTTTTTGTTTTGAGGTTAGTTGTGATCCTTCTTATGGTGATCCTTCTTATGCAAGGAGTTGTGATCCTTCTTATGTGATCCTTCTTATGCAAGGAGTTGTAGTGTGTCTACCTATGCCTCCATCTTGACCAGTCTGACAAAATTAATATTTTTTAACCAACCTATTTGATTATAGAATGGCAATTCTTAAAATGGTCACATGAGCTCCAAAAATGTATATACAACTTTTATGTGCCCTATCTCTCCCAAACATCATGACAGACATTCCCATGGAAGAGCATAAGCTACCTGAAAAAAAAATAATACCATTTTGGAAAAAATACGATAGCTATTACTCACTGTATGCGCTGAGGTTCCAGAGCTGTGCTAAGCACTTTACATACGTTTCATTTGACAAAATTCTCATAACAATCCTGACAAGGCAGACATTCTTAATGCTATCTTTTACATGAAGAATAAATTACCTAAAATAACAACAATTTTAAGATTGCAGAGCTTGAAGTTTAATCCAGAGGACAAAATATTTATTCTTAAACACTATACTGCCTCACAGATTGAGCTACATTTTGTTTATTAACTGTCATTGGGGAAGAAAGAGTCAAATCAGTTTTGATTGCCAAAAAAGATTATACAAAGTTAACACTAAATTTTCTTTAGTCTTTTTGATGTGACCATTAATGATCTTAAAGGTTGTGTGTGCCACCTTAAAAAGCTCATTTTAATCAAGCTTCTTCAGATGAATAACTTTAAAATATTAAACATATTCACAGTATAGGTACTATGCCATCTCCTTTAAAGGAAAATGCAATCTCACTATGACAGAAACACATATCAACAGCTTATCATATTTCTGGCTACATTTCATTTTAACAGTTACTATAATTCTATCTCTTAGGATCAAGGTCTAAGCTAGAAATATTACAAGTAGCTCAAAAGTAGATTTATCCTGCCTCTAGAACTTAGTGCCACATTGGCTTAAATAAAGACTAAAAAAAAAAAAAGGAATTAAACCTACAACATATATTCCATTCTCAATAGCAAATTCCTCTTACCGAGTTTTAGCAAACATTTTCTCTAAAGAGCTTAAGGAGTTTGGAAAAAGTTAACATAATAGCTATTTATTATAAGCCAAAAAAAGATGCCATGTTATAGATGTCTTTTGTAGATGAGAAAGTTAAAGAGGTGAATCTGAACCCGGGGTGATAACATCCTTTAGAACTGTTTAAGAAACCCATATTCATGACCCCTGTTAAACGATGCTGCTTGTATAGTCCACAAACGCACAGCCATGCTTCTTTGTTTACAAACTGTCTATGGCAGTGAGCAGCAGGGCTGAGTAGTTGTGGTCCAGTGTGTATGCTCACGAAGCCTAAAATATTTATATGGCTCTTTATAGAAAAGCCTAGCTCCCAACCTAGATTCCCTTCCACTTATCTTTGTTATCCTATATATAGCTGCTAAAGTTATCTTCGCAAATTAAAGTTCAAATTAAGTTGCTGCTTAAAAAAATGCATCAGTGACTGACTCTCCATTGTTTCCGGGGTTAAGCACAAACTTATTGCTTAATTTTCAATACTATCAACATCCTAGGCTATTCTTCCATCCTTATTTGTCAACCATGTCTGCACTCCTATGCAACATTTCAGCAACACATGGCCTCTCACTTTCTCAACTACTTCCTGTAAAACCCTCTTCTTAGAATTTCCTTTTCACCACTTATCCTCAGTTGTAGAAATGCTGAAATGCCACCATCTTTGTCCAGCCCCACCTAGTTGGATGGATACAGTGTGGACTATTTTACAGGTCATACCGCACTAAAAATCTTTGTGAAAATGCTACGGACTCCCTCTCTATTCTTGCAAAATGGGAGCCCTCTCCCTTCCTTAGTTTCCTTCATTTCTAGTCCCAGCTATGAAACCTCACTATTTAAATCACCTTGAAAGAGAACGTAAGAAGAAGGCTTCAATTTGCAAAGGAAGTAGCTTTATGAAAGCTAGGTAGATGAAGTAGAAATTCCCTCTCCTCTGTGGAGCCAAGGTAGGCAGGGAGACAGGAAGAGAAGTTTGGTTATTTTAATGCACGTTTAGAAGCATAAAACACACAAAAATGGAAGAAACAAGCAAACTCAAACTACCATTTATTTGTGATGGCTACATAATTGTGCCACTAACTAGAAATGCTTTCTTAACGTGCCCCTGTAAGAACTTTCTTTTTTGACAGCTAAACCAAAAGATTCTCCCACAGAAGTAGGAAATAAGGGCATTTTACATGCATCAGTTACTTGTACAGTAGGCTTCTCAGAAATTCTAAAATAATCCCATGTGAAACAAGTTATTTTTACCAATACTTCTACACATGGCACTGAGGTTAGAGTACAATTAGACTCAGTAATACAGTTGTTTACATTTTGAAAGATCAAATAATTTTAGTTTCCTAATTTTTTCTAAAATGAAAGAGTATGTGGTGACACATAAGGATAAACATTCATATAGTTTTAAACTCTGTTTTAGTATACTCTTTCTTTCAACATCTTTACAGCCATGTACTTTTGCTAACACAATTTTAAGTACCAGCCTATCTTTTAGTCCATAAATATTAACATTTCAGGATGGCCTATAAAACCGTATTTTAAACTATTACATAAATGTCTTCCCTGATCTTTTTAGAATTCAGTTTAAAATAATACCTCCTATTTTTAAAATCTTTTGTAGCATTACAACAGCTATTTCTAAGAAACTTATTCCCTGCGACGACCTTTCTTTCTGCTCTTTAACTCTGTCTGTCTCCCTTTGTGTCATCTCAAGACTGCTGAGAAGGGAACGGTGTTCTCTGCAGTGCCACTTATCTGGAACAGTCTACCTGCTTCTTTTTGCTTTACAGACTTCACACGAGTTTTTAAATGTCTTGACAAAAACCTTTCTGTTTTATTCCAAGTTATAATTTCTATGTTTGAATGCAGTGATTTTATTTTTGCCTCTAACAGATCTTCCAAATTACTCTTTTTGAAGTATTTTCCCCACTAAAGGACAATACTAGAAAGTTTTTTTAAAACATGTTGTTTTTTCCCCTCTCCAAAAACCTTTTAAATATATCAGTTGTCTGAACCATTGTTTTCAAAATGGGCAATGATGCAGATAAACCCACAGAAAGTCAAGTAGATATGTTACTTATTTGTTTCCATAAACATGTTGTAGGAAATTATTCTATTTGAATGATCTGATTTGAACATGTCTTTGAAAGACATTTTCTTGATGAAATGTTCGCAACCAGGGTATGTTTCACACATGCCCAACAGGTACTTAGAGATGAAGTGCAAAAGGCAAGTATCAGAACACCTGTATTCTAGTCTTGACTTGGTAGTTTCAATGGGCTTTAGTTTTCTCATCCATGAAAGCATGCTTATGACAATATATTTGAAAAATAGAAGAGTGTGCCCAGTACAAGAATTGTTAAATAAATTATGGTCCGACCCCATGACAGAAGCAGCACAGTAGGAAATTTTTCAAATGTTTTAAAGAAATGAATAGCATGGAGAAATGCTAAAACAACATTTTTAGAAGGCTACAAAACTGTATATGTTAAATAATCCAGATTTGTAAAAAATAATTAAAATGCATACTCTAGAAAGAACTCAAAAATATATAGCAAAATCATAACAATTTCTATTTTCTTCTCTACCCTTAATTCTACCTATGTTTTCCAAGTAGGATTCCATTGGATGAACCAGGAAAAATGAGTATTATGAGAAAAAAAAATTCTTTAAAGATAAATTAAAGAATAAATTAAAAATTTTGAAGACTGTTCATTTTTTACAGTTCATGATAAAGTATACTTATGTCACTTGTAAGTAATTTGAAAAATGTGAAAAGAGCCATAAATGTACTCATATTCTTTGGGAAAATATTTCCAACTTTGGGACTCTGAGGAAAATATTTAAAATATGAAAGAGCTATGATCATTCAGTCATTTCAGATATTTTCTTTTAAAAGGTGAAGACCAGGAAATAAATGAAAATCCAACAATAAAGGACAAGGTAGGTAAATCTACTTAATGAGATACAGTAAATGTATTAAAAATAATTAAGTGTTAAAAATTGGAAGTATGCAAAATGGCCTACCAACCAGAAAATGGCATTGTACATATTAAGTACATTAAAATATTCATACCCTTTGACATACCACTTCATTTCAAGAATCTAGTTGAGAGTCTAAATCATTCAAAATTGAAGAAGAGAGAGTTTCCTGGATAAGCAAAACCTAAAAAAGTCATCACCATTAAACCAGCTTTACAAGAAATGTTAAAGGGTATTCTTTAAGCAGAAAAGGAAAGCCCATAACCAGAAATAAAACATAAGAAAAAAAATCTCACATAAAAAGCCAAATGCAGAGTCCAGCACAAATAACGCCCCTTTTTTATTACAAAATCTTTTATTACAAAGTCATAAACATGTAATTCTGTAACATAACAATATCACACTCAAGCACACCATATGACATTTTAGGTGAAATTTCAAATTAAAACTATAAATTATTACACCCATATTATTACCCTACCAACCACACTCAAGCAGGCTGTACTTCTGCTGGACCCTGTATTTAACAAAAACAATAAATAAGACATTTAAAATACTACTCTTAAAAGAACATAATTTTCTAACCACTTTGCTATGCTTCTGAAACTAACTAATACAGAATATTAAATATAAACTGTAATTGATAAATTAAAATAAATAAAATTAAAATAAATAAAATTAAAAATAAATGCTATTGTGAAAGTAAAAAGAAAAAGTAACTCAAACTAAAGTACTTAGAAGATACACAACACAAAAAGATTAAAACATGACATCATTAACATATAGCATAAAGGGCAGAGTAAAAATGCGGTCCTTACAGATTATATTCAGAACCAAAGGAAGAGATGAAGCTCATTGAGAAGAGTAAATATGTAAGCAAATATAAGAGATATATTTTATTTTCTTCTCCTAATTTCTAATAAGATATATACTTGCTAAAAGCAAAGATTCTACCACTGTATTGTTTATAATTTATATAGATGTAATATGCATGACAGTAATAATACAAAAGAGAGGGAAATTGGCACAAATGGAAGCAAACTAGTCTATTTCATTGGAAGTAAATCAGTATTAACTTGAAGTATTGTAGATAGTGATAAACTGAAGATGAGTATTGGAATCCCTACAGAAACTCCTAAAAACGTTTCTACAATGTCCTTGAAAATGTCTATAGTCAAAATATCACTTGAATACAACAGTATAAATATATACTGTTTAAAAAAGACTAGAAAGAGGTACACCAAAATGGTAATAAATCAAAACAGTAGCATTATAAGTGAGTTTTCCCTTTTTTTTTTTTTTTTTTTGTTGTTTCTAGATTGGGTATGCAGAGATAATATATATTTTTTAAAATATATTATATTGCCCTGGCTGGTGTAGCTCAGTGGATTGAGCGCGGGCCTGCGAACCAAAGGATCGCGGTTCGATTCCCAGTCAGGGCACATGCCTGGGTTGTCAGGCCAGTTCCCGGCAGGGGACATACAAGAGGCAACCGCACATTGATGTTTCTCTCCCTCTCTCCTTCCCTTCCCCTCTAAAGATAAATAAATAATAAAAATAAATAAATAAAATATTAAAAAAAAATAAAATATATTTTATTGATTATGCTATTACAGTTGCCCCATTTCTCCCCCATCATTCCCCTCTACCCTGCACACCCCCTCCCACCCATATTGCCCCCCTTTAGTTCATGTCCATGTGTCATAAGTTCTTTAGCTTCTACATTTCCCACACTATTCTTGCCCTCCCCCTGTCCTTATTATATGAAATGTTAAAGGGACTTATCTAAGAAAAAGAAGATAAAAAATATGACAGTAAAAAGACAGCAAACTCACAGATATTAACAACCACAACTAAAACAAATGAAGAGATAATATATTTTTAAATAATATATTCTAATAAAATGTAAACCATGCAAAATGTACTGTAGTAAATATATCAAAAGCTCAGGAGATACTGAAGACACTTTTACTAGGTACGCACGGGCATCAGGGAGTCTATGGAATAACCTCATGATATAACATGCACTTCGAATGTCCTGGACAGATAAGCCACAACTTTCATCAGATTCCCAAAGTGATCTAGGTGTCCAAAAAAGTTAAGAACTCGTTTTCTGAAGTGTTAATACATGGTTTGTCAAATCCTAGTCATTTGGAGTGTGGCTTCCAATGCATCCTTACCTAATTATTGACTTTTGAAATGATGACTCACTAATTTAAGTTAGTTCATAAGTCTTGAATTTCTCTTATTCTTATTTTAGAGGTTCAGCTCTGGGTGACAGGAAGAGATTGGGTAAGGAAAATCAACTTGGGACTGCAAAGGCAGACAATATAGCAAGATGACTCTAAAAACTGGAAATCCCCTACTCGTGAAGAAAGGTACTCAGTATCTAATTTTTGCTATTATTTTTCACATAAGTCTTCAGGATAGAACCTACTGAATTTATGATTTTTGTGTTTTATACACTTTTTAATTGGTTTTAAAAAATTAAATTTATTAGGGTGAGTTTATGATTTTCAAAGATTTCTCAGGTAATCTGATGTATTCAGATTACCTGACTGGACTGGAATTTACAGCTCTGAGTTAACTGTGAAGTCCTAAGACCAATGTAGTTAGTAATCATTTCTGTACCCCTAGCACTCCAAGATTACCCCGAGCAGAGACGATTCTTAATAAACAATTTGTTGAATACATAAATGAGTTTTCTTTTTCACAGTATGTGAATAAAAAATAAAATCAGGCAAGGTCAAATCACCATATATTACACATAAAAACATTCAGATAAGAAAATGTCTACCTTTCTTAGGTAGTAAGTTACTGGTTATATTATAATACATGTGTTTGGATTATCAGTGCTGAAGTATCCCACATTTCTGTCCCTGATATCCTTTCTGTTCTCACTGGTCAAAGGTAAAATAACTTCTCATTAAGATTATTTCCTAAGGTAAGCAAGTCTTATTAAGTCAGCAATACCTCTTGGGCTCTTAAGTAACTATACCAAGAGACATTTACCTAAATTAAGAAAAACTTGTTTCCCTTTTCAAATAAGAGAACATAATTGGTTATCGAATGAGAAAACATCATTTTAGATCACTTCCAGATCCAAAGCCAATCTTTCCATGTACTTGCTTAACCCATGACAATTCTTGCTACACTAGAAAAAGCCTTTTGAAGCTATAAACTTAAATATAGGAACACCAGAGATTAAAAGCATAAAAGGCAGCTTTAACATGATATGCAGATAAGGTTAAGTGACCAAGATTCACAGAATAGAGAATCCTGTCCTTGGTAAACTGGGAACCCATTTACCCTATTTCATCTTGAATATGTGCAGGGTCCCAATCTTACAGGAAGGTAAGTTTCAGGCAGTGCATAAATGCATGCTAGTAGTGAATCTTATTAGTGAATCCATTCTATTATAAAATTCATTTCAAAATTTGGAATTGTTAATAATGATAATCATGCAACAACTACAACTAACTGCACAGAGAAGTATGCGGAGACAGAATGTATTTTTTAAAGACCATAGTAGAACACTATCTTGATTTAGAAACATTACATAAAATGTGATGTTTTGGTCCATGCAATACTCCACTGACCAGCGCACATTGTTAGAGTAGCTAGACAGCCCAGATTGAAGTTAAACTGACTTAGATTCACACATTTCAGCGCTTGCCTGGTCAGCCTTGCGGAGTGAGGGTCTATCAAAAATGTAGTGCTGGACCAAGAAGGGGCTTGGGAAAAAAGTCATTCCTCAGGGAGGAGTGAGTGATAGTAGACAAGCTGAACCTCACAACAGTGTTTTGTTAATAGCTATCAGATTTGTGATTTCCAAGTTCAAAATACATATCCCATCACTCCAGTTTCTCTTTGACTGAGGCTCTCACCCTTGCCTGTCCTCTACCTTGGGCCTGAATGCCCCACTTACTATCAAGCAATTCGATGCATGCTCAGTGCCAGGAGGATTTGTGTTTCCGTTCATAACCAATTGTGGCTCCATGTGATCTCCTAAAGTGCTTGCTTTCAATGTATCCTTAAGGATGTCCAACTGCTGCTGAGGAGGCCTATTCAAAAGCCAAATGGCAACAATGGCCTCACATCCATTGCTGTACTCATGTTAAATTTTCTGGCAGTTATAAAGATGAACTGATTATTATCGAAGTTATAATTTGCAACTAAGACATTTTCACAAAACAGTAAGTCTTCAATTTTTTGAGTTATTTACAAAATTGAGGCTGTGATTTTTATGAAGGTAAATCAAAATACCATTCGATTTAGCACCGAAAGTATTAGTCTGGGCTAACGAGAAAAACATTGCGGACTTTGTTTACATCAAGAGCAGGCCAAATAAATGTCACAGCACTCTTGTACGATACTGAGGGAATCTGCAGTAGACTGAACAGGGAAGCCTAGTGGGCAAAACGAGGCCTACCACATGAAACAGGTTAGGGCAGTATATGGAGACAGACCAAACTCAAACACCCTGGATGGTAGCATCACTGTCTTCACCATTTAAGCTGATGTTCTGCTAATCTTTGCGCACACCAACCTGCAACGATCAACAGCAGTGGGAGTAGAGGTAAACTAAATAGGAATTATTTTATTAAAAAGACTTTTAAAATTTTTCAGCATTTCATTATTTTTGGTTGCATTATGAATGACTAAATCATCAAAACAATGGCTCGGTGATTAAAATAAGCTTTACCCAAATGAAAAATTAAAATAATTGCACTGGCAAAGCTTAAAATCATTCAAGCAACATATGAAACATAGAACATGGGAGTAAATCTGCTTGTTAATAAACTAAACATTGGAAATTCAATGTAAGTAAAACAGTGCTATACTATATTAAGACTGTTAATTTATATTAAATTGGTTAATTCTATTTTCATTGATCTTGAAACTTTATTTTTAATTTGTAAATTTAGCTAGTAAATTTGTATGAATATCTAAATTTCTTTGAGCGGTACCTAAGTATGTAAAAAGCATGTGTTCTGGAGCCCAGACTGCCTACATCTAAATTCCAGACTAGATATTTATTTGCTGTGGAATCTTGAATGAGTCATTTGGACTATCTGTACCTCAGTTTCCTTATTTCTAAAATGCAGATAATAATAATACTGAAAAATTCTGCCACAATGTTGTATGTGGGATTTAAAAAAAGGTATGAGCTCTGGAGCCAGAACACCTAGATTTTATAGCTCAATTTCCCTTTTTCTGGGGTGTATTATTACAGGGTTTATTGGCTACCTCATAGGGTTATTGTAAAGGTTAGAGGAGTTTGTGTATACATTATCTATCTATCCATCCACCCATCTAACTAAAGTGCCTAGCACATAGGAAGAGTCATATGTGTTACTTAACATTATCATTGTTCCTATAATTTCATTGTTAATATTAGTATGATGGTTGTACAATTATATAAGCACTGTAACTATAAGGAGTTTTACATATATACATTATGTAACATTGTGATATAGTATCAAAGTCTGTAAAGTGAGGGAGTAACAAGAATATTTTTTCTTTAAAGAGAGGAGTCCATATATCACTAAAATTTACGAAACTATTTTTTAAAATAGTATCTCCGCTATCCTGTGTATATCTCCACCATTTGTTTTAACAAGAATGGAAACATGTTATTTCTGAAACTCTTAAGGGCAGTGGTAATCCAGCAACACAGGAAGGCTCATTAATATTTTGGTGGCCTACTCCCACCTTAAATCATCTTTTTCCATTTACAAAACACTGTGGCGACTACACATGCCCGCCTGATGGCAGCTACTAGTCAAGCAACTGCTTGACATCAGCCAAATCAAGTGTGGTCTTATTTCTGTTGATTAAAAATTTAAATGTTAGATCAGTGAATGAAGTAAATAATGGTGACAATGAACATTTAAAAATTTTTCAATAATGTTAGCACAATTACTTAGAATAAAATGACCACCTTTTGTCAAGGGCTGCGGTCCCTTTTGTACCACTAAAACACAACTGTCCACAGATAAGTGATTGACTTATGAAGAGAATTTTTTATTTCTAGGTTTCTACGAAAACTTTAAATGTATTTAGAAACAAAATGCTATCTAAATCACAAGGTATCAGGTTTGTTTTTTAAAGAAGGATAAGAGTCAGTGTTCATTTGTATTTTGATTTAGATGGTCTTTTTATATCAAATGATTATAGGCATTTTAGGAACGAGCTTGCATACAGATTAATACACAATATATTGATAATACACATTCTCCGTTACTATGTCAGAACACAATACCATTCTCTTTCGCTGGGATACCTGACTAAATTCCTTCATCATTTGCTTCTGCCATACATGTGATGGTTAGTTTTATTCTTGTCCAGATTCACAAGAAAGTTTTTCACAGGTAAACTTTCCTAAAAATTAGTGCTTTATGCTACATCCTGAATAGTGGATACAATTTGGATAATAGCCAATAGATGGCACTGTTCTCACTAGGTAGCAAACTCTCATAATGGTTTCATTACAGGCACAAATTATTAAGACCAAAAATATCTGTTCAAATCAGTGAATCTGATATGTTTTTTGTGATGGGGGAGTATATGAAAATGTTATATATTTTAAAATTTACACAGTAATTCCAGAATATGGAGATCAATTTAAGGCAAACATTTATTTATTCACCTAAAAATATTTATTGAGTATATATGGTGACTAGGCAGTAGAGATACAAAAGTAAGCTATTTTCTGTCTCAGATAATCATACAATAATGTGTAAGTAAAATTATTAATGGAGATACCCACAGAGGAGCATGAGGGTTCATTCTGAGGACAGCATGGACCAGTGAAAGATTTTTGCAAAAATGATGCCTGACCTGGTCACAAAGGATTTGAGGTGGGGAAGTGCGTGCGTGCGTGCATGCATGCGTGTGTGTGTGTGTGGCGGGGAGGGGGGTAGTACAAGGGGAAAAGCAACCCCAAAAACAAGAAGGTAAGGAATGGTGCAGAAAGAATGAATCAGAAGGTAGCAAGACAAAAACCTGAAGAAGAGGTCAGTAGCACTCAAGAGAGTTTGCAATCTTAAGAAATTTGGACTTCAACCTTTGATATTGGGATATTCTCCCAGAGTAATGGGGAATATCATGATCAGATTTATATTTTGGGGAGATCTCTGCAGGAGCTTTGTGAACCTGAATCTGAATAGGATTGGAGGTGGGACTTCCCCATCACGGCTTTTCAGGCAGTGCAGAGAACAAGCAACGAAACCTTACCCAGAGCAGTGGCAGTGATGGGTAGAGTTCGGAAGAGTAGGTTTTCAGAAATATTTAAGGGTGTGTGTTAGCAGGAAATGGTATTTAAATAGGTGTAGGAGATGAGGAAGGTGGGATTAAGAGTGACAATGAAGACATTATATTTCACAGGTCCTTTTGAGATGCCAGAGATAACTTTTTACTGATCCTGCAGCCTTTTAATTGCTTTTAATGTAAAGTATAAATCTCCGTCTTCCTCTTATCCATCCAATCTTTACTCTTTGACATTGTACTTCACCCTGTACTTCAAAACCTTTACAAGAATTACCACAAAATATGCTTATTATGTATTTGTTTGTCTCTTGTACTTATTAAATTATAATGCATGAAGACAGGTCATCTCTCCTTATCTACGTCACCATTCCATACCTAGCACCTGATCTGGTACATAGCTGATGCTCAACAAATATTTGTTGAAGAAACACACATTTCTGAAGTTTTAAGCTCTACTTCCATTCTGCTTGGCTGATTACTCTCCGTCAGTATGTTAGCCCTCATTCAGTAAAGCACAGCCAGAAGAGATGCTTCCTATTCCCTGAGCACTTGAGCTTTTTCCAATGACAGCTTTTCTCACCAGGGCAGGACAGTTCAGAGCTATTTTCCACTGTAACCAGGGTTCTCCGGTCAGGTCAGCTTGCTCCATCAGGGCCAACCACTAAAATGCCACTCTATTAAAAAAACAGATGTTTCTGCCTTCACCTTCTGAGACTTGCCAGGGTTTCTCTACCATGTCTCCTGTATCTCCTTCTTTTCATGGACATTAACTTATTCATATGGCATAATCTCTTCTCAAGGCTATGTGAAGATATCATGGTTGGCCAGTTGTGTGAAGTTCTTCTCTTAAAAACAACAACTTTTCCTCACCCTTGAGCTGTAAAATGGTATTTACAGCGTTGTGTGTAAAAAGGGAAATGAGTGCAGAGTGCTCTACTTTTTTAAAACATACCCAAATTTTCCAATTATTTCCTCTATGTCAGTTTCCTTGGAATTTTAAAGAAAAAGCTGAATACAGACTAAAGGAAATAAACTAAAATATAAAAATCTGAATTTAAAAATTACACAGGTCTTCCATTCAGAATAAATATTTAAAGAATAAGCTGTTCTGGAATATCTAAAATATTCATCCAATAGATTTTTTTAAAAAAAATGTTAGCACGTACTTGCACAATACATGTTTGAGGTGGTGAGGTACTATCAGGAATACAAAATAAATCTAACCTTAAGTAATTTATAATATAATATGGTAGGTAAGATATGCATATAAAAACTATAATAGGGTATTCCATCTATTGGTACTATTAGAGAGGTATTAGAAATTGGTACAGTAGTTCAGTGCTGTGAAAGATCAATTTTGACTGGATATATGCAAATCATTTTACAGAGAAAACAGGATTTAAGCTGGTCTTTAAAGAGAAAGAGGTAGTATGCAGTCATGTCAAGATATAATTTATAAGTATGTATTTCTTAAAATTTTTATTTAATTTATTTAAAATAAAGCCAAAATGAGTTCACCCATTTCTTCCACCTCTCAACCCCCCACTCTCTGCCTTTTACCAATTGGCTCTGTTTATCTATGAACTTGGGGTAGTTTTTGTTTTTGAAGATTCCACATTTAAGAGAGATCATACACAGTATTTGTCTTACTCTGATTTTTTTCGCTTAGCATTATGCTCTTGAGGGGCATATAGTATATGTTTTAAGAATAAAAATACTGCAAAAAATGAGGTCCCCAACAACAAACTTCCAAGCATCAGAAAATAATGTGATATTAG
>CM077304.1:199243921-199461421 GCA_039655065.1 Glossophaga mutica
TGGGAATAGAGAAAGGTATATAAAATTAGGTACTAAACTATTAACACCTAACTGATGGCAGACAGATGATGTATTCATTTTTTCTTTACATGATCAGTTTTGATCCATTACAATAAATATCTATTACTTTACAATTCTTAAAATGAGCAGATAAAGGACAATTTTTCTCATAGTTCCTAGCGAGTATGTTAGTTTGAGATACTGTTTTTAGTAATCTGAAATCACATAACTGGAATGGTTAAGTTTTATTTTCCTTTCTCTATAAGAGTGATACACTTGTAGAAAGTCTTATTTTCCTACACTATTTCACACACGATTTCAACACTCTATGAATGGGGAGAAACTGGACAAGTGAGAGAGGCTGTGTGTATTGTTGGAGGTCACACAGTGAAATCATGTTTTCTTGACTCCTCACGCTGTACTTTTCCTAACGTAAACAATGTCTATATTGAAGTTACACACAGATACTAGGATTCTGTGGCAAACGGAAATGAGTACGGCCAAAGATACCATTGTGGCAAAGGCATTCTCCACCTTAGCTCTTAATGCTTTGCCTAGAGAAACAGACAGCACCCTGTGAGCTCTGTGGCTAGTTCTTTGTCTGCAGTTACAGATGTTAGATCCTAAGAAAGCCATGAAATAACTGCCTTGTGCCTGCAGGATTCCCTGCGATGAAGCAGAACTTATAGTGTCCTGACCTATAACACAAACGCAATATTCAGTTACTCTAGTGGTTTAAAGGTTTGACTTTCGGACGCCTGAGTAATGGATAGAGGTTATTTAATGCTCTTAGAATATTTAGTTTTATAAAGCTTTAATAAGCACATGGGCATAAAAGTCAGAACAGAAATTTTATCTAATTAAATATAAATCTGAGACTATTAGTGGTATCATGAAAATTGCATATCATGTTATTTGTTTGTTTTTTGTTTTTAAAGCTAACTGGCCACCATTTGCTTCCGAGATCACTATGTCTTAAAAAATGCAACAAACAGCTTTCTTTGGAAGAGAGGAAATGGAGGGAAGTAGAAAAAGGGGCCCAAATTCATGCCATTTGGAAGACTGGGTGATATTTATTAATCATGCATTGCAGAAGCAATTGTTAATAAACTTGTAACTGATCAAAACATGTCAAAGAAATGGATCACTGACGATCACACTACGGTTTCCGACTGGAACACAAGCTGGGCCCAGCCTGAAGAGCTGAAAACTGCCTAAGAAAGTAGGACAGCAATATGACATTAACATTTAATCCATGTGAAAGCCATTTTAATTTGCACACCTATATAAGATGCACTCGTTTGTTAAAAGAAAATAGAAAAAGATTTATGGAACTGATCTTCCAGAAAAAAAGAAAAAACTTCATGCTGCTTTACCTCATGATCACAGTTTGAGAAAAGTGTCTGTTTTAATGTGCACATTCACCCCGAACCTCAAATGTATGTTGGCTCAGGAGAGAAAAATTAATTAAAACATTGGGAGGAGACAGATCTATTATGTTGAAGCCCTTAAATAGTATATGAGGTAATCAACATTTTCATCAATGTTTAATAAATATATAGAGTATATAAGTAATGTCAGTATATTTTTAGATAATTATGTTCTCAAACTCATTTGGACAAATGTCAAGAACACTTTTTTCTGAATACAGTGGGGAAATATTAAAGTAAAACAGGTATTTAAAAATGCAACAGATCAAAGACAAGTAACTTTAGAATAGAGTTCATAACCTCTGTTTGCATTCTATAGTTCATGTTATGTTAACCGAATCCTCAAAAGTATGACAATAATATAACTGTGCTTATGCTTGTGTTAAATAAAATCATTAGTCTGTAAAATGAAATGCAACACTTTTATTTGCAAGTTCTATGCAAAATAACCTAAAACAAAGAGGAAAGGGCTTTTATTAAAACCTGTATATAGTGTTATTGATGAGCATGTAAGCAATGGGCCTGCCTACATTCCTGGCAAGCAGCAACTACATTCTACAAACCACTGATGGGCTAAACAAGCTATTAATGACAGTTGTTTTTCAACATTTAAAATGGTCAGACTCTGCTGCCCGACCACAAGGACAAGTGGGTCATCACTCTCAAATGTTATACAATATAAGAAACATAAATAAGACCTCTGTGGGGAGAAAAAACCCACAGGTATGGCTCCAGAGTTCTTTTGTTATTCAACTATTAATAGAAAGCAAATCCCACTTAAAGTTGTAAACACTTGTAATCCTTTTTACTAAAAGATTTATCATCAATTATTTAATTTCACACCTAAGGCTAAACAATGTATTATTGGTTCTCAGGCCCAGCCTTACCTAATGAATATACAACTTAACATCTGGAACCAAAGTAAAGAAAATAATTGTCCTGTTACTCTTCCAGACTAAGGTGATGAACTTTTTGCCCCTGTATAAACCTGTCAAGTGCCTACCTCTCTGGGTTTATGAATGCCCAAGAAATTATTTACAGGTTACAGAATCATATTCAATGAGTACCCAAGGGAAACATTTAGATTTTTCATCAGAAGCAGAAGGTGTTCATTGGACACTTGTTGCTCAAGTCAATGCCTTTTGATGTACTTTTCTTCCTGGTGGTCACTGGACCAGCAGCATTAGCCTCATATGAAAGCTTGCTAAATGCAGAAACTCAAGCCCCACCGCAGACCCAGATAACCAGAACTCATGTATAAACAATATCCTCAGGCTCCTCACTGGCACGCTGAAGATAAAGGAGAACTGACCTACATCACCACGCCTCCCAAATTCCAACCAACCTCCAATTACTTGACTTTTCAGAAAAGAGAACAAGGGAAGCTTTGGAAACATCACACTGATCAGAATAAGTCCCCTCACTTGCTGCTAAAGGTGACATGGCACAGCAGTCTTTCTTTGAGGCCAGAAACAATTCAAAAACTATTTTGACCTAAAAGTGATAATATTTAGTATAGGTTAATCTAATATATTCTAATCCCAATCCCTCTCCCAAGAAGACAGGATAGCATTATTTCACAGACTGCCAAAAGTAAGAGTTGTATTGTAATCAAATGGCAAGGCTCTATCTAGCTCCTGTATGTTTTCATAATTTCAAAAATAAAGATGCATATTAATATCACCACTCTTGACTGCATTAAAAACACTCTAAAAAGTAAACATTTTAATCCCTAACTAGTAGTTCAGTAAGCACTTCTATTCATTACATTATCCAGAATTTTATAACATAAGATGGTACAAAAATATGGAATCAGCTCCCTTTCATATAACACAAAAGATCTTAAAGTCAATTTTCCATACTGTTAGAGCATCATTATTTAAAAAAAAAAAAAAGTCAGGAGAGGAGCAACACCATCAGCTAATAAGTACCTACCTCTACTTTTTCAACCTTTCTGTGTTAACAGACATATACTGGGGTCATATCCAAAGTCTGGTGTGTGTGTGATTCTTCATCAAATATAAAGTATTGTTTCCTTAAGCTCATTATAAAATCTAACTATGATGTTATAAGTAGTGTTTTCACTTGTTTTCTCTAAGTCTTCAGATAGATACGGGTACTGAGCTCTTTAAGATGTTTTATGTTCAATTTGCTAAAGATTCCTGCAGAATTCCTGCAGGCTAACTCCTTCAAATTCAAGGTCTAGTCTACATTGATTTCCAACAATTTTCCATTATGGATTTTTCTTTTGAGGTAAAAATTTACATAGACCCCCCTCCTTACCTCTGATAGTAGTTCTAAGTTTAACACATAACTGGAAGCTCAACCAAGATCATCCCCAGAAAAACAAATTACTACAGCACTAAATGCCAAAATGGTGAACATGTGTTTCATATTGGTATTATAACTGCACCAGCTAGAGGGAAGAAATTTGGCAGTGAACGGGACCAGAAGTAGCAGTCTCAGGAAGCATTACTTCTGAAAGAAAAATCAGATAAATATAATAGATGGTAATAGTAAGAAAGAAGAAAAAAGAACAAACAACTAAAGAGAAACAAGACATGCCAGCCCCTTTGTTCCTGCCTTCACCACCATCATCCGTTGAAGAAACTGCATTTCTCTCGAGTGCAGACAGAAGAGGGCACCCTTGAACTAGAAACCCCATCTAAAAAATGTCTATGGTTTTAAAAAGGAAGGAAGGGAGGAATGGAGACAGAAGGGAGGGAGGGAGAGAAAGAGATCAAATTACCCCATATAAAGTCACTATAAGAAGTAAAATAAAATGCAAATCAATAGATAAAAATTCTCTCCCCAAAAGCAGCTACAAAGGACAAGACTCATTTGGACAAATAACAGAAAGAAAACCTAGAACCAGCTATTCAAAAAGTAAAAACAAATGAAAGGAAAAAATGTTTCAGAAATGAAGAATAACTGTTCAAGGAAAAATAAATTTGAATGAAAATAGAAAAAAAATAGTGAAAACCAGGGAACAACTGACAGAATGAAAACAAAGTAGTATAAGAGTAAGAGAGAAAAGCCACTGAAAAAGATGAGAAAAAAATCTTTATATATGTAATTATACAGAATATGTATATGTAAGTAACTGGAGTCCCTGTAGAAAGAAACAAAAGGAATATAACTAATATTTAATACCATAATCCATGAAAATTATTTCCGGAAATGAGAAAACTTAAGTCTACATATGAGAAAACCTAGCCAAATTAGTCAGAAGCAACCAGCTTTGAAAATTAGCTTAGTTAAAGGGAAAAAAAAAGGACGATAAAAAATGGCAATGCCTTTAAGCAAAGAAATGTAACAAATTCTCTATAAGGATAAGAAAATAAGGCTGATACCAGAGATATCAGCAGAATATTTTTAAGAAAGTCAATAAAGAAACCGTACGCCAAGGATTTCATGTCTAGTCAACCTGTCATTCAAGTGACAAGACCATAGAAAAACAGCTTGCAACGGGCAAGATCTCAGGGAATACTGTACCCAGGAGTCCTTCCTGAGGAATATATTAGTGGGTGAGTTTTAAGCAAACAGGAAATAAGTGGGTAAATATTGGCAAACAAACTGGTGTGAGTGTTTAGTAAGATTAATGTCAGAATTTACTCTAAAACAAGGTGGCACAGCATGGGTGCAGGAATAGTATGTATATGCATATTCTAACAAAGCAGCAAGAATACAAAAGGAAGGAAAGTGAGGAAAAGGAAGAAGGAAAAGTGCAACAGGAGCACTGGCTTAAAGGTAACAGATGAGAGTCAAGGATGCCATTTAAAAGGTCAAGCAGAAATGAGGAGGGATTGAAAGCATTATAAAACATATAAATATAAATGTAACCACTAGGAAAAAAACACAATCCTTCAAAAATTTAATAGTAATAACTTCAGTCACAATTCTCCCTAATATTCTATACGTCTTACATAAGCCATCAGCCTTTGTGCAGAACTATCTTTCAAAGATGGTTTGTACAGCATACAGTCTTGAAAGACAGAAAGAGAACCTGCCCATGGAGCAGAAGGCAGTTTTATTACATAATGAGGATAATAAAATCAGTGGCCTTACTCTTGGGCGCAGTTCGGGCAGATGTTCTATAAGGTCCTTACAGAACTCTTCAACTTGGAGTTGTTCAGCTATGACACAAACCTACTGGGTATGCAGCATCACCCCATGGGACCTGGAAGTCAAGGGGAACCTATACAACCATGACACATGTACTATCTTTTATACCATTAATAATAAAGCACTTTGTCTCTGGCCCAAGAATCTTGTGTCTTCTGCCCACATCTATGAAAGTGTGGCAGGCATGCAAATAGGCTAAATCTCATACCCATAATAAAGAACGCACAGCCAAATACAGAAAGAAATGGTACACATGACACACACAGTAACTACGGAGCAAGTCCCAGGATATAATGTTAAAAGTTAGCTGCCTACAAGGAGTAGAGGAGCTAGAAAGAAAGGGAATGCTACCTCTCTCAAAGCATCATTGCATATAATACTTGGACTTTTAGAGGCATGTTAAAGTACAGATATTCAAATATATAACTAAATCAACAAGAACAGAAACAAAATCACCTAAAACTCAATGCAAACAGAAACCAATGAATGCAACTATATTTCATATGAATAACCTAACTACACCCTAGGAGGAAAAGAACTCAGTTGAATCTTGAACTCTTTTTATTAAATTTATTTTTTAGAGGTAAGGTTGTACCAATTTTGAAACTACGTGTTTTATGTGAATTACATGACTGAGCAAATGGGTAACTGTTGTTAAGAGTCAGGGTTCTCACTGTGAATGAAGAGAACTACAGATATGAAATGGGGAGAGGCAAGGAAGAATTTTGTGGTTTAGATCGAAATGGAAAGCATTGTTATAACTCATAATTTCTTAAAAATACCTACCTAACTACCCACCTATTTATCTAATCTAACACTGAAAGATCCTAGAAGTAATAAAATCCCAGAGAAGAAGAGCACATCGCATGTCAGGTCTTGACTTGCAAATACTATTCTCCTCTAAAGGAAACGATAATTTGAAGAAATGCCTGACTCCAGGAGTGGGACAGGGGAGGTACAGAGCCTGGATTATATTGTTGTGCCAGAGTATAGGGAGCACTTAAAAAAAAAAAAAAAAAAAAACAAGGGGTATGTCTAAAGGACCCAGCAGCCATCCTGAAAGCACGCTCCCTAGACAAATCGAGGACAACTTGAGCATCAAAATAATATGGAAAGTAATTAATGATAACCTAGTTAAAATCCACTAGTCCTTGCTCACGATACAAATCAAGCGAGAAAGAAGGGTAGGCTGCTGCTTAGTAGAATGCTGCTTGCTAAGCAGGGGGGAGCAGAAGAGGCAGAAAATCTTCATTTGGCAATTATCAGGCTCAAATCACCAGTGAAGATGCAGCACCAAACTTCACAAGCTCTGCCTGGAACTTCAAACAGACATAGGCTTTATGGATAGGAGACAAGTTTTGGAAACAAAAAATAAAATGGTACTAGGCAGTGTATTAGAAGTCTATTAAGCTAAGAACAACTTGCTAGACAGTTCCCAAGGAAAGCTGGCGACATAGAAATAAAGGAATGATAGAACAAAATAAATGTGAAAAAGCAAAGGCTACATAAAGAAGACATTATTTCAGTGTGTGGAATGCTCTTCTCATTTGAGGTTCATATGACACATTTTATAAAATCAACCTACTAGAAGTTATACTTCTAATTGTATTTCAAAATACAGCCAATTCAAAGAAGGGCCATCAGTGCTAGATGGCAAGGGCTGTAAGTATCTGCTCAGTCAGAAAGTGGAGAGTCACAAGCCTAAGGAGCCCACAACTGCTAGGCAGGTTTCACTAATGCCCAACCAATAAATGCTTGAGTTCGCTCCCTTCTCAGGTTGTTAGGAAGAATATCACTGACTTATCTGAATATTACTACAGTACACAAAGCAACTTATATGTATGTATACATGTGTGTGGTATTATGTGATGTAATCATGTAATCATATTATTGTTAACAGTTCAGAGTTGAATCAATTTTACAATGCTAAGTTACAGAGTCTTTTTGTACAACAACTGAGATAAAATGCATTAAAATCATCTACTTTCCACTGTCTGTTATATAGTCTCTCTCACCCCTAAAATGAATATATTTGAAATATATCTGATGAATATGACACAGATAAAAATGAAATATAATTTAGGTTCAAGAATAGGAAAGAATAATTAACACTCTTGACTTTAATAAATGGCTAAGCTTCACCAAAGGTTTTTTAATATTTTTAGTTGAAGAACTCTTTCTTCAGATCAAATCTTATTTTAAAAGTTTAAAAATGTACACAATAACTAAAAGTGAACTACTCTGCTTAAAGTGGGCGGAGGAAGTTTGGAGGGCCACCTGCTCTGAGGAGCCATCTCGGCAGCCCGAGGCACAGCAAGGAAACCAGCACAGCGTAAGATTACAAGTGGAGTACAAACGCATAAAGCAGTCACTGAACATGAGACAACACTATTGGGTGTAAGAGTATGAAATTTTAAAAATATAACTCATTATTATTTACTGAAAAATATGAACCAAGTAAGTGTAAAGTCTTTTCAATAAATAATTTACAAGAGAACTATAAAAGGCAGCTCATTTTGACACTATGGTAGGTGTTGTTCCTTGTTATAAAACCCCCGACTGATACTGAAATTTGCTGTCTTAAGCTTTTTTATACTTCTGTCATGTCCTATATACATGTGCCACTATGAAGTGATTAACAGGGATTCAGGGTGCAATTTTTAATAATGAGAATAACAATGTTATTTAATTCTAATGTGGACTGATCTATCATTCACATTTTCTAACTAGATTTTTATATCTTGCTTTTTAATAATTATCTTTAATTTTTAGGATCATTTTTTAAAGTATAAGTTTCCTCGGTTTCCTTTAGCTAGTAAAAGGAAAACCAAAAATCCCTTAGAACCGTACTATTATAATAAGTCAAAATGAGGCTGCCTCTTGCTACTACTGTGCTTTTGTGGGAGAAGAACAAAGCACATTAATAGTTAACAAAGCTACAATATGATATACGAATGAGGTCTTGCATTAAAAAAGTACTTAGAGTGTATTTACAAAAGAATCTCTCTTATTAATTATTCAACATTTGGATTTGACCAGAAACCAGAGCATGACTTTATAATGCTCTGTTTAAATGAACTACTTAATGTTGTAATGAACACTCAGTGTGGTAAGTTCAATGAATTTTGGACCTGTTATAACGGAACAGTTTTTTCTAATATTTTGATCAATGGACAGATTTTAATGTTAAGTCAGTTTGAATTTCACTTATGCTTTAAAAATGTTTACTTAAACCAAAAATTTTGCATCTCAATTATTTTGTATTCTAAACTGAATGTAGTTTAAACCAATGAATTATTCATAAAGCAAAGACATTAGGAAAAACAAAGCTGTGCACTTCTTCCAAAGCTGTTAAATTGCTAAAACATACCATATTTATGCATGCAATATTTGTGTTTTTCTTAAAACACAAGCTTGTTTTTGTCAGATCAAGATACGCCAAAAACTCTACACCAAACATTTTTTTATAATTAAAGCAATCATCAATCCAAGGATTGTCATCCATTTTATTTCATCTCTACATCAAAAAAAAAAAAAAAAAAGTAATTTAAAAAAATTTAAATTCCCTTGAAATGATAGGATAAATGAAAATGTAAGTGCCATCACATAATAACAGTAAGCTGACCCTTTGGGAAATGGTTGACTTTCTCAATACAAGGTATTCAAAGCTCATTCAAAAGTGTTCATTTAGAATGCAGATATCAAAGATGATGCAAATGTTCAAGAGAAAATTAGAACTTACCAGATGTTCTAATCCAGCTTTGATGTTTCCAGATTCCCTAAAATAGAAGAATAAAAGTTTTAAATAGTTGCTAAACCCTTGTCTACTCTAATCTTTTTACCTCAAAACTGTTTTATAAACCCTTAGAATTTTTTCATGTATCTTTACTAATAATGTTCAAATAACACTCTTTTTAAGGATGAAACAATTTCCATCAAAAAGGAACAGATAATTTATTTATATTTACTAGTATTACTATTAAATTGGTATTCCACTAACAAAGAATGTTTCAGACTTTTCAAGGTCAGTACACAACAAAATGAAGTCAAGTACACTATTATTTTACTATTAATGTATCTGTTTATTTCCCATTAGCTTTTTCATTAGTTTGTTTTTCCCAACATAGTTATGAAAATGTCCAAACATACAGATTCTATCTGCCATCTAGATTCTACAACTGACATTTTACTATATTTGCTTTATCAAATAGCCATCCATCAGTGGATGTATTTTTATATAAGGAATATGAACATAAACAATATGTTCATAACTGCACAGCTAAACAACTAAATTTTAGTAATTTCTTCTTGACATTAATTTTATTAATTTAATGCACACTACAAATCAGGACTTAAGACTATTATAATACTAAAAAAATAAACTATCACCAAAGAAAACACAAATGTCAAATATATTAATATATTTTAAGCATTTAACTTCTTGCTCTTCACTGTAAACAAAACACTGCTGATGGAATTAAAAATATAAATACATGTGCAAGTAGCAAAGATAATTTAAATATACATTTGGTGAAATGTGGCAAATAGTTGCATTTTTATACTGATTTTAGTCTATACTAATTTATTAGTGATAGATGGACTTTGATTTTTCTCACTTTGATCAAGCAGTTATTTTTAATTCCATCATGAATACCAAGGCTGATTTTTTTAAACATGAAATTATACTTCTACCAAAATGCAGAAAAAAAAATATGGAACAGTAAACAACCCAAAACAGTATTGCATTCATGATGTTTTAATTTTTTCCTCACACCTCTTTCTTTCTGAAGGGCCTTTTATTTCTTTTCTTTTTATTTCTGTCTCCAAGTTTCTTTGCCAAAAATACACTTCTGTATTTCATTTGTCTTGCTATACAATCTTTCCAAATTTCCTTATCTTTTTTTTCCCTTCGAATCCACTGCCTGAAAACTAAACTCAGGGCTTCCAACTTTTGCTCTCATTGCCCAGTGTGACATACTGGGAACAAATTCCAAAGTCTACTGATTAAGCAAAGCACTCAATTTTAGCCATTCTCTTCTCTTTCTGCGTCTGGCAATCTTAGCAACACTCTGTGTATTCAACGTTTAAAAGTGTAAGAATTTCTGAAACTCATTCTCTGGATGCAGTCTTGATGACAAATGATAGGAATAAATTACAACAAGGTGTCAGGAAAAGCTAATCACTACATAAACAATTATTTTGAACTTTATTATTACAAAGTTAGTGGATTTATTGAATCTGGAAGGCAAATGGATCTTTGTTTTCACAAGGACATTCTTATACGATTATTTGTGTAATTTGAAATCTAAACAAAAAGAATCACATATATAGTGAAGCATCTGACAGAGCAATACATGTGTGTGCACAACAATAAAATTAAGTCTTCCTCCTATCACGAACTCCCAGTTCTCAATCACTAATATTAGCTCTTTGTCCTTCTAAAGATATTCTACTTCTGTGTGTACATGTGTGTATGTGCATGTGTGGGTCTATTTCTGTCTCCTGTTTTTTAAAACCCAAACAGAAGTAAGTATACTATACACATTGTTTTGTAGCTTCACTGGATGATCTATCTTAGAGTCTGTTCTATCACACTGTCACATAATGATTCTTATTAGAAATTAATATGGTAGTATAAAAAAAACAAAAAATGTTCAGAGTCAAAGTGCAAGTCCATAATTAATTATGGGAAGCCATGGGGCTAGATGTGCTTGCTTCATCAGAATATTTTGGTACAATGTGTCATGTAACACTGACAGCGTGGCTTGAAGCAGCATCCCGTCACACACGTTAATAATTCTAAAAGAAACATATGAACATTCCCACAAAGTGGGACAAAGTCTCTAATTTTATTTTAGGGTCAGTTTTGCTGTCAACTGAGTTTGTCACAATGTTAGGGAAAATATCGTAATTCTTTGAGCTGTTTGCATTTTGGAATCAAGGATAAGAAACTATTCCTACAGATGGGGAGGGGGGAAGGGAAAGGAGAACAGAGTGATTGACTAAGCTATTACATTGCTATGATTCTTTAAAGTAAGTGCCATTTAGGAAATACACTTTTAGAATGGTCCAATGCCTAAAAGAAAACCAGGCATCATCCTTGACACAGCCCTCTCCCTCAGTACCAGATGTGAACAAAGACATTCAGCCACAAGGTCTTGACTGTCCAACATCCTTAGTTATCATTTAGATTTAATCGCTCTTATCTTCACAAGCACTAGCTGTTTTAGGCCTTTCTTTTCTCTCCCAGATTAGTAGAAGAGATTGCTGGCCTGGTGAGCAATCTCCCATATTACTACAGAGACTCCTAATGCTCAAAAATCGCTCCTGCCTTGCACCACCTCAATTCATTCTGTACAATACAGAAAAATAGTTCTAAAATCTAAGCTTGATCATATCAATTCCCTTCTTAAAGTCAGTGATATCCTTTCTACTATTCTCCTGTTTACTCATTCCCTCTGCTATCTTTCCAAAGCTTTATCACATGGGAAGCGACGGCAACAGCCACAAAAAATTACTCACCTGGCTCCTCTCGCTACTGAACCACTTGATCTTTCTATCAGAAATGCCCCTTTTCTCCCAGTCTCTAATTCTACTGATCTATCTTTAAACAACAACAAAAAACCCCTCAGGACTTAACTTAGACCATGGTCTTAACTTAGACCTCCACTGGGGGAACCTTCTCACTTACTCAGAAATGAAGTAGTGAGCTCTTCCAATATGTTCCCATCCACAGACTTTATCACATTTTATTATAAATACCTATTTACTTCCCCAATTACTTCACCAAAATGAAAGCCATTCAAGAACACAGATCACATGTTTTTAATTTTTATATCCTGGCACCCTACCGGGTGCCTATCAAAGTATGAATTCGCCTAATAAGTCTCTGATATCTAGTTGTCATTGAACAAGCTTTGAGAGCCGGTGGCAACCAGCTCAGGTCTCCGAGTGGCCCCGCACAGCCCCGCTCTATCTCCACACCACACAAAACGCAAGGCAAATGTAACAGCGAGTGGTCATTTGGGACAGTAGTATTAGGAGCTGTGTATGTGTTTGATGGGCAGTTATTTTACTTTGCTTTTATTTTTTTGTATTTTTTAAATTTTTATTGAATTTATTAAGGTGATACTGGTTAGTATAATTATATAGGTTTCAGGTGTACAATTCTATATACATTTTCTGTATACTGCATTGTGTGTTTTACTCACTACCCCAAGCCAAGTCTCCTGCCATCACCATTTATCCCTCCTTTAAACTTCTTCTACCTCCCCTGACCCCTTTCTTTCCTGCTAGTATTCACCATACAGTTGCCAGTATCTATGAGCTGTTTCTTTTCCTTTCCCTTTTTCCCCCTTAATTCCTTCATCTTTTTCACCCACCTCCTCTACTGCACCCCCTCCCCTCTGACAGCTGTCAGTTTGTTCTCTGTATCTATGAATCCGTTTCTATTTTGCTTGTTAATTCAGTCTGTTTATCAGATTCCACATGCAAGTGAACTCATATGGTATTTGTCTTTCTCTAAGTGGCTTATTTCACTTAGCATAATAGTGTCCAGGTCCATCCATGCTGTTGTAAAAGGTAAGATTTCCTTCTTTTTTTTTTTTACGGCCAAGTAGTATTCCATTGTGTAAATGTACCATAGCTTTTGTATCTACTCACCTAACTAATGGGCTACTGGGCTGCTATCAAATCTTGGCTATTGTAATGAATGCAGGGGTGCATATATCCTTTCAAATAACTATTTTTGGTTTCTTCAAATATATTCCCAGAAGGGGAATCACTGGATCATAAAGCAGTTCCATTTTTAATTTTTTGAGGTAACTCTGTACTGCTTTCCAGAAGGCTGCACCAGTCTGCATTCCCACCAACAGGGCATGATGGTTCTCTTTTCTCCGCATCCTCACCAGCACTTGGTTGATTTATTGATGAAAGCCATTCTGATACGTGTGAGGTAATAACTCATTGTGGTTTCAGTTTGCCTTTCTCTGATGATTAGTGATGATGAGCATCTTTTCATATGTCTGTTAGACTTCTGTATGTTCTCTTCAAAGAAGTGTCTACCCAAGTCCTTTGCCCAGTTTGTAATTAGATTTTATTCTTGGTGTTCAGTTTTGTAAGTTCTTTATAAATTTTTGATATTAACCCCTTGTCGGATGTATCATGGATAAATATGTTCTCCCATATAGCGGAGTGTCTTTTCATTTTGTTGATGGTTTCCTTTGCTGTGCAAAACCTCTTTATTTTGATGCTGTCCCATTTCTCTCTTTTTCTTTTGCTTCCCTTGCACAAGAAAATATATCAGAAAAAAAAAAAACCAAAACACTGCTATTAGAAATGTCCAAGATTTTACTGCCTATGTTTTCTTATAGGATTTTCATGGTTTCCAATCTAACATTTAAGTCTTTAAGCCATTTTCAGTTCATTCTTGTGTATGGGGTGAATTGGTGGTCTACTTTCACTACTGAATAGACTATCTTTACCTCATTGTATGTTCTTGCCTCCTTTGTCAAATGTTAATTGACCATAAAGGTGTGGGTTTACTTCGGTGTTCTACCTTCTGCTTCATTGATCTATATGTCTGTTTTTATGCCAGTACCATGTTGTGTTTGATTGCTATGGCCTTATAGTATAGTTTGATTTCAGGTAGTATCATTCCTCCAGCTTTGTTCTTCTTTCTCAAGATTGCTGTGGCTATTCGAAGCCTCTTGTGGTTCCATAGAAATTTGTGGAATATCCGTTCTAGTTCAGTGAAATGTGCCATTGGTATCTTGATAGGAACTGTGCTGAATCTCTAGATGGCTTTAGGTAGTATGGATATTTTAATGATAATTCTTCCTACCTATGAACACGAAGTGCTTCCACTTCTTTGTATTATTTCTTCAGTTTCTTTACAGCCTTTGTTAAATTTATTCCTAGGTATTTTTTGATACAATTGTAAATGACATTGGTTTCCTAGTTCGCCTTTCTGATAGCTCATTGTTGGTATATAAAAATGGAACTAATTTCTGGATATTTATTTTGTATCCTACCAATTTACTGAATTGATCACCAGTTCTAGTATTTTTTGGTGGAAACTTTAGGGTACTCTACATATATTATCATGTCATGTCAAATGGTGACAGCTGTATGTCTTCCTTTTCAATCTGGGTGCCTTTTATTTCTCTGTTTTGTCTGACTGCTGTGGCAAGGACTTCCAGTACTATGGTGAATAAGAGTGGTCATAGCTGACATCCCTGTCTTGTCACTGATCTTAAAGGAAACACTTGTAGTTTCTGCCCACTGAGTATGATATCGGCTGTGGGTCTGTCATATATACCTTTTACTACATTGAGATATGTTCACCTTTTTCCACATTGCTGAGTTTTTATCATTAAATGGACACTGGATTTTATCAAATGCTTTTCCTGCATCTATTGAGAAGATCATATGGTTTTTATCCTTCATTGTTTATGTGATGTATCATGTTTATTGATTTGCAGATATTGTACCAACCTTGCATTCTGTGAATAATTCCACTTGATCGTGGTGTATGATCTTTTAATGTATTGCTGGATCCAGTCTGCTAATATTTTTTTAAAGGATTTTAGCATCTATGTTTATCAGGGATATCGCCTATAATTTTTTTCTTTGTAGTGTCTTTATCTAGTTTTGAAATTAGGATAATCTGGACTCATAAAATGAGTTTCAGAGTCTTCCCTCCTCATGAAAGTTTTGGAATAGTTTAAAAAGGACAGGTGCTAGTTCTTTGAATGTTGAAATTTACCAGTGAAGCCATCTAGCCCAGGACTTTTGTTTGTTGGGAGTATTTTGAATATTGCTTCAATTTAAATCGTCTAATCTGTCTATTCAGATTTCCTGACTCTTCCTGATTCAGTTCTGGGAGTCTGTATGTTTCCGAAAATTTTCCAGTTCATCCAGATTGTCCAAATTTTTGCTATATAGTTGTTTACAATATTTTTGAAAACAATCTTTTGTATTTCTTTGGTGTCCCTTCTATTTCTGATTTTATTTGGATTCGTCCTCTTTTTTTCTTGATGAGTTTGGTTAAAGGTTTGTCAATCTTATTTATTCTTTCAAAGCACCAGCTCTTGTTTCATTGACTCTATTTTGTTTATTTCTGCTCTGATCTTTATTATTTCCTTTCTTCTACTCACTTTGGGCTTTGTTGGCTGTTCTTTTTCTAGTTTTCTTTTAAGAGTAGAATTAGATTGTTTATTTTTGAGATTTTTCTTATTTCTTGAGGTAGTCTTGTAATGCTATGAATTTCCCTCTTAGGACTGTTTTTGCTGTGTACCAGCAAAATACTTGTTTGGATACTTTTGTTCTCATTTTCCTTTGTTTCAACGTGGCTTTTGATTTCTGGTGGCTGTAAATGAGTTTTTCACATTGGCCTTTTAAGAGGGTGCCTATGTCTCTAGTATACTTCTAACTCTCTCTGATGGACAGAATCCCTGTTGATTTTCATAGCCAGATGTGTGTGGGGACCTCTTCCCCATTCTTGTGCTCTGGGCTGGGAGGCCCACCTTGGACTGAGACTCCTCGATTCTCAGGGGGAACCTTCAGAATCTCAGCCACCACCTGGGAGCAGGGCCAGTCTGTTTTGCATCCCTGCTTTCCTACCAGTCTCAATGCAGTTTCCTCTGTAAATCCTTAGTAAAAATTGTATTTTTTTTTGATGGAGTAGGAGGGCACCATGGAAAAAAGGGGTTGACTGAAGTCAGAGTAGAACACGAGAGGCTCCGATCTCTAGTTTTTAAATAACCTGGAGGAGCACCAGCCAGAACCTAGACATTTATCCCTCTCCTTAGATTAAAATTACTAGCAAAAGCAGCTATACGTTGTAGGAAGTAAAAAGAGAAGCCCACAGAAAATTTCGAGATCTCTGAAGTGTGTAAACACAGGATTGGAAAAAAGAACAAATGGAGCAACCTCATCTAGAGAAAAATAGAACACACTGAGCAAATAATGTAAGCATAATAACATCTTCAAAAATGAGGATTTTTAGAAATTAAATGTGAAAAAATTTATGGAAAAACAATCAATATACAGTTAAGTAAACTATTATTTAATTGAAAGAAAAACTAAAAAGTTTTCAGCATACAAAGTCTTAGGAAATTAA
Source organism: Glossophaga mutica (assembly GCA_039655065.1). Lineage (NCBI taxonomy): Eukaryota > Metazoa > Chordata > Mammalia > Chiroptera > Phyllostomidae > Glossophaga > Glossophaga mutica. The sequence continues at coordinate 199,260,599 of CM077304.1, forward strand.
CCACACAAAGACATTTGAACAAAGTTCTGAGGACTATAATGCATTAAAATGAGAAATAAAGTTAGGAAGAAGCTACAAGAGAAAGCAAGTAAAGACTGGCACAAAACCCAGCAATTATTGTAACCAAAGCAATCAACCTCTAAAAAGAAACCTTAAGAAAATTCACCTATAACAATCTGGAATTATAATCAATAAAATATATTTTAAAAATTACTAAAAAAATAATGATAATACATAACAGGTACTAAAAATGTTTCTTGAATCTATATAATCACTTTGAAAAGTGTCATCCTGACTGCATTGATCCTTCTCAAGAAAGATTTATCTTGTTTATATTCATGTGTGCCTTTATTTATCCCATTAGAGTTTTGTTTTTTTTTTAAATAATCTCTTTGATTCCAAATCAAGTCAATAAAAATTGTGTTACTATTGTAAATAGAAAAAAATAAATAAATAAAATGCAGAGAAGATTTTCAGACTGAGTAAGAAACAAAATCCAGCAACGTGTCATTTACAAAAGACAAAGAAAAAAAAATGACTTAGAAAGGTTTCCAGACAAGATATAGTAGAAGATATACAAGGCAAATATAAACCGAAAGAAAGCTAGAGTGGTAATTTCAATGGCAAAATATATTTAAGCCACTTCCCCTCCAAAAAAATATTTTTCTGAGATATAAAAGTAGGACGTTCTATTCTAGTAAAAGATACAACAGATTAAAAAATGTTAATTTATATTCAGAAGTTTTGCATTTTCATAAAGCTTAATAAGTATCATGAATTAGGACACCCAATGTTTCAATAAGTTCTCATGAAAATCAGTTTTCTCTAGCTTTGCTTTGGGCAGAGCACAAAAAGGATGGCCATCTCAGAACGACGCAGAGAAAGCATCATGAGTTCATAAACACTACACAAGACAGCACGATATGTTATCCTGGTTCTAGAAGCAGAATACCTTCACTCAAATGTAAGCTCTTGCAAAATAGTTGCATGAGCTTGGGTAATAAGCCCACTTCTCTAAAGCTCAGACTGGCATCTATGATGTGAAGATTCTGTAAAACCTGCCTTACCTAACACGTAAGGTTGCAGTGAAAAAGTGCAAGATAATGTACATGAAGATACACCATAAATGGCAATGTGCTATTGAAATATGTTGTTATAATACATATTTAAATATAAAAGTCTTAAAAGTGGTTCCAAAGTCCTATTAAATTTTTAAAAATAGAGAGGCAAGTTCCAAGACACTGACAGAGGGATCTTGCAACAAATGGTCCTCTTTAAAGGCCTGTCCTCTTTAGTGGTCTGTCTCCTGGGTTGTCCCTGTCATGACTTCATCAATATTTGTGCAACTCCTTTTGCCCTGTGCTGAAAGCAGACTTAATTCAATTATAGGTCTCAAAACTGATAAAATGGTCCTGAAGTGGAAAATGGGAAGAGATTATTGGCAAATGAATAAAGATTTGTATCGAACTAACACACGGGAGTACAGCAGGTCTTTTTTTAATCATTCCCTGTCTTAAATCTTCTGGGAACCATGAGTTTCCCTTCCCCTCATGCAGCACATCGATTTCTGAATTAGACTGCAATATTAAATAATTAATATACTTGCCATGATTGATGTTTTGCATTAGTTGAATATTAGGTTATCAATCAAAATCCACTTGGTTTAATGTAATAATATTGAAAAAGTGTCACGGGCTGTTCATCCAATTTGTAGTTGAGGCAACACAGATAGAAATGTTGGCATAACCCAAGGCTCTCAAGCAGGAAACGCAGCGGCTCAACATACGCGAGGCAGACATTTTGAAACTAACTGGGACAAGGCTGAGGTTATCCTAAGTAAACCTCGTGGCACCTGTCAGTTTCAATATTGGGCCTCCTTCCAGAGGAAGACACTATGCATCAATCATATCCTGGCAGGCAAGAAAAAATTAAAATAAAGATACTAATTTACCTTTGTGGCAAAAAGATTTCATAATTTTGCCAAAGAAAGCATGCTGTAAATCCAGAAACTTGCTATGATAAAGATTATATCCTCTTAAGAAATTATTAACAAAATACACTAAGATTTTTTAGATCTAGTCTTACTAGGAAGGGAAAATATGATAACACTATTACACTAAAGTGATCATTCAGTTAAATGGTATAAGGGAACCAGACCAGGGAGCCACAGTTAATAATGACATTTATTTTGAGAAACAAAGATCAAAAAACCTATTTCTTCTGATGATGGCATTCTCCTTTACTTTGAATATATATATAATATATATATATTGCATCTATACTTCTCAAAATATTAGCTTAAGAAAAAAATGCAATTACTTGTTACTCCCAGTAAAAGTACATGATTTTACTCATCATTTCTTATTATATCAATCAAAAATCTATTATGAATGTACTTATAAAAGTAGTATTTTAAAACAAATGAAATAATCAGGAGACATTCAAAAGATGTCTTTTGGGTAGGGAGTAGAAATGTAACAAAATGAATATAAACAAAACAATTTCACAGAACTGGCCAAAAATCCAGTGAATGTTAAAGTATAAAATATTCAGAAGCTACAGTGAAGACAATTAACTGATATAGTTTCAAAGTATCATTTCATGGACCAAATCTTTAAGAAATAAAAGATTAAATATAATGGTAATTAGTAGTATATATGTATTATCCCATATAAAATGTGCATATTCACAGAAATTATAAAAAACAAGTAGCTCCTATAACAATACAACATTTTATGGGTTTTTTGTATCATGAAGAACATTATTCAGTTTAAAAAGATTACTATGCCGCAGTTTTCTACAGCTATAGAGATAACATCACAGTTGATTTTGTACATACTTTCACAAAGCAAACACCTACATGAGTTGGGTTTTTGACATCACGGCAGTCAAGGCTTTTAAAAGCCTGAGTTATAAATCATAAAAACACCTAAATCTCCCATTTTAAATAATAATAATTGATAAATTTTTATGTGTATAAGACCTTTTCTGTTAAGTATCAAATGTTATTAATGCAAATTTTTGGTCATATATAAATTCTAAGAAAAACCTGGGTTCAAATTGCAACTCTATTACTTACTAAATAACTCTGCCAAGTTATATGGCTTCTGTAATTTTTTCATTCTTAAATTCAAGCCAAGGATTAAAGAAATCAGCACATATGTACATAAATCACTCAATAAATACTGGTTCAATATGACAGACTAATAATGGACCAACTGACTGCATTTCACTTTCACAATCAAGAAATATCTTTATAGATGTTAGCTTTTTTAACCACCTTAAAATCTGTTTCAACTGTAATACCTATATATGAAAGTTAGTCTACTTTTCAAATAAAGTACATATAAAGAGCTTGGCCCAATGCTAACATCCAATAAAAATATCACATATATCCTGACATAAGCACATTCTTGTATCTCTGAAAGGAGGTAGAATAATAAAGTATGTTTAACATAGAAGGAAAAATAATACCTCAATTACTTTTTTTTTTACATTTTAACCCCAATAAGAAAAATACAGAATATTAGTACTAAGTACCAGAATGATCTTACTGGAATTCTCAGTTTTAACGTACCATGTTTGGTTAGAATACTTAGGATTTTTCTCCTGATTGAAGAATATCTTGCAAATTAGTGGCTCTATATGTATACTCTTATGTTACCCCAGTTCAGAATACAATGTTCGGATGTTTGTATTATTTTATAAGTAGGTTCTCATCTGACTGATTACTATTCGTAACAAATTTTACTCTAGAACTTATAAATCATCTGCACAGACAAGTGTACCATGATCACTAAATTTTACATGTACTGTTCTCTTCTAAGATTCTTTAGTTAGTTTTACAAGTATTAGTGAGGATATGCTATATTGGGACGAGTTTAAATTAAACATATTAAACAGTAAGGACTTATGATACACACTGAGCTTATTCCAGTGGGAAGCTGAAGACTTAAGTTGGTATGTATCAGGTAAGCCATTTATAATCATTCAGGTAAACAGATTCTAGAGTTCACAGAAAGGGTCTACAAAATGAAAGAGAGAGAGAGAGAGAGATTTCAATACTTCTGAAGCTGTGCTCTAAATAATAGTCTCCAATGAAGAAGCACTAAGATTATTATTCAACATGCATCGATCTGATCTAAAAGAACTGCTAAAGGACATGCTTTAAACACAAGAATTATCCCAGGAAGGGACTTGGAACATCAAGAATGAAGGAAGAGCAACATAAATATATTTATTAGGAATGTAGTTCCATGAATAATTCAGAGTGGATAACAATAATAATAACATAAACATCATCAACTAAAACTACCAGTATTAAGATATGGTATTTATGCCTTAGATGTTTAAAACAGTATTGTCAAACCAAGACTAGTACACGAAAGTGTTAATGCCCAAGCCAGGCAGGGAAAATGCATGTGAACATGCTACTATCTGCTATTTCCCACAAGCAGGACTAACATTCCTAATCAATGACAATCCTCCTCCCATGGAGGCCAGGTGCAGCTCAAGAATCTTAACACAGGGCTCTGAGTAGTCACCGCCAGTCATCTGGAGTTAGCAGGTAAGACAGAACCCATTCACCACCAAGTCTTTCAATTCATGTCCTTAACCTAGTTCAAGAGAAGTTCAGATGAAGATGAAATTGCCATACGTGTTAGAGTGATTGAGAAATATTTCAAAGAGGAGAGTAATTTTAACCGCATCATGAAGGACTGATTACATTTAAGCAGAGTAAGTAGAAAAGAAGAGGCAGGAAGAGCGAGCTCCAAGGTCCCCCATGACCTGATAAAGGTCAAGTAAAGAGAGTAGCCTGCCCAGAGTAAACACATTAAAAGGCCATGTTACTTTTAGTCTTTAATTTTAAATAATTTTCATTATTTAAGTTTCCAGGGCCATCATGTACATTCATGCATCTTGTTCATCATGGAGAGAAAAAAAGAAGGGAGAAGGAAAGAAAACCCTAACAGGGCCATGGAAGACGAACGCTATGTGCCCTGACCCAGCGGTGCATCCTGGCGGGCAGTGCGCCCACAGGAAGGCAGGACGTCTTTTCCTGGTGTCCACGAAGGTGCCATAGGGACTGGCATGGCCCTGCAAATAAATGCTTATTGTAACGTATTTCTAAATTACATCTGGTTCTAATGAAGGAGAAAATAAAAATCACCGGAAATCCCACCAAAGATAATACCTCAACATATTTTAGTTTTTTTTCTCCATTCTCATGCATACACAGAAACACACCTCTTTCCCCTACAAAAATAGGATCGTTGATTTGTTATGTAGCTTAAATATTTTTCACTACTGAAACAGATTCTCAGATGTCATTAAATGTATTTACATAGAATCTTTTTACTACTTACATGCTTTTAAACATACAATATTAACTTATAAACATACAATATTAACTTACTCATTACTGTTGAACATTCAAATCGTTTCTGCTTATTCTAAATTACATTGGGATTTAAAATAGAATAACTGATCACTGATTTAAGCCACATTTATGAATACTGTATGGTGTTTATTTCACTTGGAAGATTGAGGTTAACTAATGTTTAAAAGGAGGAATAAACCAATATATTTCATCATCAGTACTTAAACCTAAATTATTTAAATTTACGTACTTATTATATTTATATAATAAGTACGTAAATTTAAATATTTATATTTATTATATTTATTAAATATAAATATAAATTTGTATTTAAATATAAAGTATCATTATTTTTAAGTTAGGTACAATTAAAAATAAATTTCTACTTTCAAGACAGTCCATTATCATAAAAATTATGTTTCAACATCATTAAAGTGATTTCTCTCTAATATGTAATACAGAATCAACAATTCCAAATAGAAGGTAACAAATACAGTAAGTATTCAATAAATGTCTTTAGCTACTAAATTTGGGAGAAAATGAAACATGTATATATTTTCCCTAAGAACAGCAAACTTTCAGTAACTCAAAAATTTGTTTATTCAATTCTTCAATTATTCAAGTCTTTTTCCCCTCTGATGTTCTCCTACGTAACTACAATGATACTCTGTCAGGAAACAAAAACCTAAGGTGAATGTTAATCAGGTAAGCACCTAATAGTGGCAGGAAATAAAACTGCTGAAATTTTTTCTTTACCTAGTGAATCAAAATAAACACCTCGGCGTAGAACTGAGGGCTCTAGCCCAAGTCAAACTCTGCTGTTTCCTAAAGATCTCCCTGAACATGCTTCCGCTGAACCCTGTGATCACGTATAGCTAAGTGAACCAACCTTCTCAGAGAGTCCACCTCCGAGGAAATGCCGGGCAGTGCGCGCCAAGCAAAGTAGGAAATGCTTTACAAAACTTAGCTCATTTAATCCTTATAACTTTCTTATAAAGAGATAAAATTATTACCCTCTTCATATTTAGATGAGAGAACTGAAGCTTAGAGAGGATACGTGGACCCCACAGGAGACCCCTCAGCTGGTAAAAGGCAGATTTCAAACCTGGCAGCCTGTGTTCATTGTCCAAATTTTAATCAAGAGAGAATTCATTACTGTCGATCTCTGAAAACTATAACCTCAACAACAAAACAGAATTTTACAGCATTCTCCCACTTCTTAATTGGAACCACGATTGTGAAGGAGGCTGCAAAGGGGTGAGGATGTAAGTAAAGTGAATACTAACCCTCAACGGTATACACTCATTACATTCTCACAACATTCACAAAAATAAGAAATCTGTCTAAATGGCTAACAAACATTTAGGGAAATACAGTTCACAGACCTAAAGATAAAATTAAATCCTATTTTTCACCTAGCAGACAAGCGAAGATTAAGACAAGTGATAATGTACCCACTGTTGGCGAGGGTGAAGGAAATCAGGTGCCCACATATGTTACCAAGAAGAGCAGAAAATAATGCAAGTTTTCCAGAGAGCAATTAGATGTGTTAAAATTTCTCAATAACACACATGAAGTCTTTGACCTGATGTTCTACATTGACCACTCCATTGTAATTAATAAAACAAGCAAACAAACAAACATACAAAAACTGGGAACTAAACTAAATGCCCAATGATGGCAAACTATGAAATAAAATACGATAAAATCCATAAAACAGAAACCCATATAGACAATTAAACTTATAATGTGGTTTTATTCCCATGAAAATGTTCTTGTAGCATATTAAGTTTTTTAAAAGAGCATATTATACAATGTACAATGTCATATTTGTTAAAAATAGTTTTATATATGCATGTATACAATGAGTTCCCCTCTATGTAACTGGAAAGTTATAAATTAATGTTAACAGTATTTAACAGTGGGGTTTCAACAGATTTTTATGTTTATCTAATTCTTTGTTTATGCTTTACAAAATTTCTTCCACAAAAATACATTCCTGTTGGTCCAATTTTTAAAAAGTATTTTTAAAAAATCCTTACAGCATGTCTACGGAGTACAGTGTCTTCATTTTGTAAATTAAGAGTCTCTATCTTAAAGTAAAAAGTAACTTGATAAACGGCCAAAAATGCTCTATCTGAAACCAAAGCTCATCCTTTTTTTCCTTCACAACAGAAATGCTCTGTATTAAAGAAAATAAGGCTGGGTCTACATCCACCCCCACTTTTCCTGTCCTCTGTACATTTGAAAATCTTTCTCACAAACTACGTGTGTATATGCCTGTTATCTTCACTGTTCATTTTAAAGGCTCAATCTACATTTTCATTCATCTTTGTGTAGTCTACAGTGTTTAATAGAATCTTCCTAAATGCGACACATGATTATACAAGATACAGGTAAATTCAATTTAGAGTTGGAGAATATAAAACTGCAATAGAGATAACGGACACAGTTCCCGCCCTTCAATAATCGATCGAGATTGTTTCAAGTTCTGACACATTCCCTTCCTTCCCCATTATGTCTGTGTGAGTTTTGGTTTCTAGCACTTCACATCAAAATTCCCCCAAGACACTTCTCTCCCTAACATCAATGTCCTCATACTTCAAGTTCATGTCTCCGCCTGCTTTATGATCTAATATCTGAATAATTTTCTACTGCTATCCAAAATGTACCTCCTCTCAACCAGTTATCACCTCCATGATTTTGCTCATACATTTATCTACATAAAATGGCCCTTTCTTCTTCACTACATCTTCAAAGTCTACACATTTATTGTATAAGAACTGAACTCCACTTCTGCTAGGTTGATAATAATTTCTTACATCTCTAAACTTACAGTCACTCCTTGACATTAAAGGGTTAAGTTTCAGGAACTTATAAATGTTCTAAACTGTGATGTGATAAAGATGCAAGGTGCTTAAGCAGATTATACTTAGCATATATTACTAATTATTATCAACATTATCATTACTATGCAGACCCTTCATGAACACTGTCCAATATATTAACATCAGAAGGAAACAAAGCCACTCTGAGATACAACGCTGAGCAGTTGGCCCGCCTCTTTCACCAGCTAACTGACATGCTCCTGAACATCATCCTCACAGAGCGTTTTAACATCATGCCACATGGAAATCACAAATTCATACATGCAATGGGCCATATAGGCTCCTTCTGAAAACAGAACATTAGATCTACGGCTACTGATGTCAACTGCATTGCTTTTATAAAAAATTCTTCAGATTCTAGCAGTTAAGATTCAGTGATTCTTTTCTGTGGCTTCTATGTATGCATACATCCCTCAAGTTAGTTATTTGCTTAAGTACATCATCTGCTTTGTTACCACATGAAGTTTCTGATAACCATAGATACTTGGTGTACAGTGTCAAAGCTATGCATTAAAGATAAAAGTATTTAAGTCTTGTGATATAGTCAATAAAACAATTTTATTTATAAATCGCTAACGTATGCTGATGTTCACAAAATTAGAATTGGAAGGTCTCATTAGGAAAAGCACAGAAGTAAATAGCACAGAAAAATATTATAAATGCTATGCTAGAATTCTAACTTCATGAGTATGGGGGTGCTTAGTGGGTGGGGAAGAGGTGGAAATGGTGGGCAGCAGAGTCCAGGAAATAGTTCATAAAGGTGATGCTTGAAGCTCCTGACAGAGGCCATTCCCACCACATGGGCTCTGGAATCAGCTCCTCTAGCTTCTCCAAGTACTTTACTCCTTCAATTACCTGTTCTCTGTTCTCCACCCTGACTGCTCCTGTGGAGCAATTGGGGGGTGGGGGTGGTTTGAGGTAGTCAATTAGGAGAAAAACTTAAACTGAAAGTAACAATGAAACATTTATTCACTTACTTGTAACTTGAAGCAAAAGGAGCACTTGCTCCCTAATGTTCCATTTTTCCCTCAAGGAACAGCATGGGTGAAGGTCAGGTAGATACAGAGGAGGGTAGGGGTGGGAGGTGGATAGGATGAAGGGGAAGAAAGTTCATCTCACTGCTGAGGAGCCCCAAACAAAAGGCTCTTGCCTCTTGATGGACCAATGGACCATGGGGGTGGGGGGGAGAAAGGGCTAGGAATGGAAACATTCTGAACGTGGAGAAAAGTACATCAGATCCCAAGTACAGAGGCCTCTGGCTGTAAACACCTAGGCTAGGTAGGAATGCCTCTGGTTGGGTCTAAAAGGTCACACACAGGCCTTTGGACTGGAGCCGAGCTTTTCAGCTACCATCCTGCTTATTTCTCTGCTTCCCTCAGCCAAACTTTTTGCAACACTATATTCACACTATGTCTCCACATTCCTACTTCTATCACATCCAAAAGTTACTTCTGTTGGGAGTTACCACTGTTTCTGGGTTTCTCCCATGTATACAGGAGTTGTGCCTATTAATAAACTTTTTAACTTTTTCTCCTGCAAAAAAAAAATTACTCTTGCTAAATTCATCAGTGGTTTCTCCATGTTAACCAAACCCAAAGCCCACTTTTCACCCTTCTCTTCATACACTTCTCAGAAGCATCTGATGCTGTCGAACACTCCATCCTGCATACCTTCTCCTCATTTATCTTCTACTCTATTACTTCATTCGGTTTTCCTGCATTTTCCAAAAAAGGACTCCTCAAACCTCCTCTGTAGGTCCACACTCCTCTCCTCAGCCACTAAGAGTTAGAACTCCTCAAGGCTCAGTCCTAAACCCTCATCTTGTGCCATGCTTTTTTGCTAATCCTTCTTGCCCTCGGGCACAACATTAATAACAAACTATAGGTAATTGACCAAAAATACACTTCAGATTCATTTATCCAGTTGTCTATTTGACATCTCTCAAAATGTCTCAAAATCAAAATAAAAAACTTTATACTCAATGGATCCAAAACTGAAATTTTGAGTTCCTCCGTCACGCTTGATCTATTTCAGAATTTCCTATTTCAGAAAGGAGTCATATTTTTCATCCTGCTGCTCAAGCCAAAATCTTGGGAATCAACCTCTTTACCTTCTTCTCTTATAATATACAATCTATCGCTAACTCCTATTGCTTCTACATCTTAACTGACAACAGAAACTCTCTCTACTTATGTCAGTTACTGCCATCCTAGTCCAACTACCACCACCTCCTGCCTAGTTTGTCTTAATTCCCTCATAGTTGTTTTCCTACTTCCACTGTTGCTTCTCTCCGTGCATCTATCACAAACAATCTAATCATGTGAAAGTGAATCATATCATTCCCCTGCTCAAAATTCTTCAATGCCTTTCCATTGAGGCTATGATTTGCACCTCTCCACCCCCACCTATACCGTTTCTTCATTCAACTATTATTGAGCACAATATTTGAGTCAGCTTCTGTGTTGGTTATCAGGTATACAATTATGAACAAAGCAGACTGGGTTGCAAGGAGCTTACAGACAGGTATGAAACACCACAATTAATACACAAGTATATGAATTAGTAAGTATGACATGAGCAACATTTTAAAAGTACTGTGAAAAAATAACACATGAACCTATAAAACAGAAAAACCAGAGTACAAGATCCAGTTTAGAAGCTCAAGGAATTCTTCCTTCATCATTCTTCACTGCTACCCTCCTTCACTATACCTTTCTTCAGTATGTTTCTCATGCTCTTAAAGGTACCCAAAATCTGAACACCATTTCAAATTAGGTGAGCTTTAAATCCAAAGTGTCAAATATAGAAAAACAAGAACTATTCCAGCAACACTGAATCAGGAGTAAATTAAAGACAAAAATACGAAGATTATTCCAGGTGACAGTAAGAATGGAACTGCAGGTCCAGGGTCAGCAATGTTGGTGGTGCTGGCGGTAGCGGTGCCTGTGTAACCATACTGATCCCATGATACAGTTGCCTTAACTTCTAGTCATTTTCACAACATGGCTTTCCAGAGTTCCACTGATTACAGAGGCCACCCAACAGTCAGACACAGTCTATGTTTATTTGTTTACTTTTAGACTTTTCTAATAGAATCTAAGCTAAATGAGGACGATTTACATGTAGACAGGAGAAAATGTCATGTGGTAAGTCCTTGAGGCCTGAAATACAAAGTCTTACATGTAACAAAAATTTTTTTTCTATTTCATATAAAGTGGAAATACAAATGATTCTTCTAGGACTTACTTTCTTACCATAAGTAGTTTTACATAGGCCTGCATAAAATAACATGATCAATTCATGAACACTTTCCACAAAATATTTCTTAGTCATATTTGAGGGCCAGAAGAGAATTTAAAGAATTGCCAACTTTTCTCTTGAGCTGAAAGTCCAAATCAGGTGTCAGCAAACCATGGCCCAAGGGCCAAATGCAGCCTGCATGAGTTAGAATAGTTTTTACATTCTGAAATGGGTGGGGGGGAAATCCAGTATTCTGTGATATGTGAAAATTACTGAAGTCCAAATTTTCGTGTCAATATATAAAGTTTTGTCGGGACACAGGCACACTCATTCTTTTATGTATTTCAACGGCTGCACTAGTGTTACACCAAGAGTTGAGTGGCTGAGGGAGAGGTCACAGGAGGCGCTCTCAATGGTTTGCACTGCTACTCAGAGCACCCGAACCAGGGATGCACTAACTCAACGGAGTTTTAAGGGCTTCATGAGTTGCTGCAATGTGACATTTGTCTTTGTTTTAATACCAGTATACAACTATTGTGTAGAAATTAGAAGAGAAATAGGGGACTTCGTGTGACATGCTTTTAAGGCTCAGTGGAGTGTAGATTGTTGTATCAAGTTAAATAGCAATGCACTGTTTATCACACAATGACTCTATAGCTGTGCTAGGAGAATACAATATATGTCGACATTACCAAACTAAGCAGTCTTCACAATATTTCCAACTCACAGAAAAGCAACAGTAAGACATATTAAAACATTTAAAATAAACTATCTCATCACAACAGAAGTTCTTATCAAAAACAAAAATGAGTTTCTGAGTGGTATGTTTGTTAGCCAGTCAAAGAGAAACATTTAAAAATGACGAGTTAACTAAATCATGTTTAACTGCAGCAGCCAAAGAAATGTGTGGACAAAACAAATGTGTTTAAAACTATTAGCCTTTCAGCAAAAACAGTTGCTCAAAAAGTTGAGGACACTGGAAATACCATCAATAGCCAAAAACCAGGCAAATCATTTTGAATGATTTTCCATGGCTCTTGATAAACCACAGGTGTAGTGATACTGCTCAGTTATTGTTTATTTGAGGAGTCAATGCTGAATTTGAACAATTAGTCTCCATGTTTACACAGTACGATGAGAGTATTTTTTAAAAAAAACTGAAGAACACTAATTTATTACTAACCTGATGTAAAATCTGCTAAGATATGTTATATATGATGGTGTTTAAAAATATATACAGCAGTTCTCCCCACCCTCGTCCAGTTTCAGTTATCCGTGGTAGACCACGACCGAAAAATATTAAATGGAAAATTCCAGAAGTGAACAATTAATAGGTTTTAAATTGCACCTTTCTACCCGTTCTGAGTAGCACAATGAAATCACATGCTGTTCCACCCTTCCCCACCCTGGAGGTAAATATTCCCTTGATACATGCTCCCAGTCCCTAGTCACTGGGTAGCTGCCTTCAGTGATTAGATCAACTGTCTCAGTACCACAGTGCTTGTGTTAAAGTTGTTTGTGTTGAATTAAAACTTATTTTACATAATAATGGCCCCAAACGTAAGAGCAGTAATGCTAGCAATTCAGACATGCCAAAGAAAAGCCATAAAGTGATTCTTTTAAGTAAGGTGAAAATTTTCAACTTAAGTAAAAAGGTTGCAAAGATCTTCAGGAAGAGCGAATCTTCTATCAGTGAAATTATGAAGAGGAGAAATTTATATTAGGTGTTCAACTACCACTCACAGGCTCATGAATTGTGGTCAGTATTCAGGAGTATTTATCTGCATGAAAAACATTTTCAAAGAGCAACTATTTAAAATTTCAGTGCCAATCAGCATTAACAAACATTTGTAATTAATTCTTATAAATAGAGAACATTAACTTTGAATCCCCCAATTTGGGGGAAATACTATACCCCCAAAGCTACTCCATTCTTGTTAATACAACAGTATTACAAAAAAATACTAATTTGCATCTTGAATTTTATCAGTAAAAGTTATATTAATAAAAAAATGGCCAAAAGACCTGAACAGACACTTCTCCAAAAACGACATACAGATGGCCAACAATGCTCAATATCACTAACCATCTTAGAAATGCAAATTAAAAACCACAGTGAGATACTGTCTCATACTCGTAGAATGACTGTCTACGATAAATCAACAAACAACAAGAACTGGTGAGGATGTGGAGAAAGAGGAACCCACTGTTGGTGGGAATGCAGACTGGTGCAGCCACTGTGGAAAGCAGTATGGAGATACCTCAAAAAATTAAAAATAGAGCTGCCTCCTGACCCAGTGATCCCACTTCTGGGAATATATCTGAAGGAACCCAAGACACTAATTTCAAAGAGCGCCCCTATGTTCATTGCAGCATTATTTACAACGGCCAAGATATGGAAGTAACCTATGTGTCCAACAATAGATGAGTGGATAAAACAACTATGGGACATTTACACAAAGGAATATTACTCAGCTGTAAAAAAAGAAGAAAATTGTACGCTTTTCGACAGCATGCATGGACCTGGAGAACATTATACTAAGTGAATTAAGCCAGTCAGAGAAAGACAAATACCATAATGGAATCTAACGGACAAACTGAACTAACAAGGAAAATGCAGAAAGACTCACAGATGGAGAGCAGGATGACAGCCGTTGGTTTTGGGAGACATGGTCAGGGGTAGATGCATTGGGCAAAAAGGAAAAAGGACTCATGGGCATGGACAACAGTGTGGGGACTGCTGGAGGAGGGGGTGTAAGGGGACTAAATGGTAATAGAAAACAGTATAGCAAAGATCAAATAAAAAATTATAGATATTTTCTCTCATTTTATAAATATTTACAAAATAAATAGCATCAGTTTTGTCTCTTAGTCCACAAAGACTAAAAGTTTTACTCTTTGATGTTTCACAGAAAGTTTGCTGACACCTGGACTAAACCATTTAAATTCCACTTGCATCCAAGCTGTCAATCCACATGAGGTTATTCTGACTTCGGAAAACTTAGGCATGGGTGACTAGAGGTAAATGAAGATTTGTCATTTTCTTACTATTTTAATAGTCTCATACAGTCATTAACAGCATCTTTGACATTATTAACAGTGCCTCAGAACCCAAAATGTAAATGATAGATACAATCATGAAAGGAAGATACAACAAAATACGAAGGAGAGCTGAAGTATGACATCAAGAACTTAGTCAACTTCTCCCACCTGTTTTTATTCTGTTTTACATATCAAAAAGATAAAGCTTTTCTTAATTTTACTTAATAAAAGTACTGGCTGAAAAACTAAAGAAAATGATTACCAAAAAATAAAAAAACTAATTCTAAGACCAATTCTAAAAGATAGAAACTTTGTTTTCCATGCCATCACTTCAACTCTTTATAAAATGAGAGTATGAGAAAAGAAGAGTAACACAAAAAAAGATAAACATCATTATTTCACCTAAATACTAACCTTGGCATAATCAGACAGAAAACAGTTTATCTAGTACACGGAGAAAATGACTTTTCCATTAATTGAAGTTAGCATAATGCTGAATAACTAGTATTACAGGCATTGAATTTTCACAAAGCAGAACTACATGAATTCATAAACACATTCTTTCTTTAAAAGTATTTTTATGCCCCCCAAATTCATTTTATTTTTTTTTTGAAGATTTTATTTCTTTTTTAGAGAGAGGAGGAGGTGAGAAAGAGAGGAAAACATCAATGTGTGGTTGCCTCTCACGTGTCCCCCACTCGGGGGACAACCCAGCCAGCAACCCAGGCATGTGCCCTGGACTGGGAATCGAACTGACAACCCTTCGGTTTGCAGGCCCATGCTCAATCCACTGAGCTATATCAGCCAGGCCATAAACACATTCTGAGCACTTTAGAATTATGAATTTGAAGGATATGCTGTACATTAAAAGAATGTTTAACTCTCACGCCTTATAGGTATATCATTTATTTGTTAGAGAGCAAGTAAATAGAATTTTTAAAAGATATAAACAATAAAAATAGTTCCAGGTTTCAAATGGACAACACTAAAAATCATTCTGAATGTCTCAAATTTTAAGTTATTTTATAGGCTCATGACTATGTTTATGGTAATATTTTTAACATTTCAATTTGTGTGGTTTTATCATTATAAAAACAGAAATACTTCAGTTTTCACAAAGTAATATGGTAACAAGGTAACCAAACATATATCCTCTTTCTGCAATAAGTTACACATAAGTAACACCTCAAAATTGTCATAATTAACTTCAATAATTAAATAATATAAACAGAAGCATTATGACATGATGGATTAAAAAACTCTGCACATTGATTTCTTAATATAAAGATTTATGTATTTTTTTCTTTACTGCTGAGTTCTCAAAAGCTAGTCCTTGAAGTTATGTAAGAGAATGCCTTTGTTCTCAGAATATGTACACTAAAATATTTATGGGGAACAATCCTTCCAATACACTCTCCTTTGGTTCAGGAAAAAAAACCCATTTATAAATGTGTGTAGAGATGGAAGGAAGGCAGAAGGAGGTAAGAGAGGGAGGGTCGATTAAAAAAATGGGGACAAACTATAAATAACTGGTGAATCCAGGTACAGGGTATATGGGAGTTTCTTGTACCATTACTGAAGCGTCTCTACAAGTTTGAAGTTATATCAAAATAGCTACCAAGAGAAAAAGCTAATTCCATTAAAGTTAACTAAAAATTTCTGTTGTTTTTACTACTACGGTATTCTGTTTGTGGGTAATTTTCTACTTCTTAAAAGCCAATAAATTCTTTTTCACCCAATTGCTACTATACTTAAATTAATCAAATTTAATTCTGACAAAAACAATAGTCTCAAAGAAATTTTTGAAAAATATAAGATTAAAAACTTCTACACAAAGAATAAACTCCAAGAGAAAAGATGCAAATAAAATGACTATCATAATCTTTTGTTTTTTATTTGCAAGTATAAAAATGAAGAAAAACAAAAGCCTGGAACATAGCATCTGTCATATCAGAATATAAAAAGATGATCCTGGCACAAAATGAAAAAGCTCTAATTCATTTGCAAATCAAGCCTGCCGGTTCCATTTCAAGCTGGCGGTAACTGTCAAGAGTTAACAAGATAATCACTTTCAATCCTGCCTTCAATGGTACATTACACTGTTATTCCATTCAATAAGGCCGTTCTTTGGGGCACTAGATGAATGGTTTTCATTTCTAACTCACACAAAAAGTTGTGCGGGGAAAAATCCACGGGGCTTAAGAAAGAAATCCCTTTATGGGCATTTATCTGCCGGTACTTGCTTTTAGGCAAAATGAGATATTTTGAAACATCAGTGTCCATTCACTTCCTCTATTCCTTTAGGCCCTTAATCCGTTAAAAAAAAAAATTGGCATATGAGAAAAGTGCAAAACTGGTCTCATTTTCAAAATTATGAATGCACACTAAACAAAAATTCGCTATTAAAATGATGCTATGCAAACATAATACTATCCCACACAAAAGACAGCTATTAAACAATCTCCTCATCTCAATGAAACTCATGTGACTTTGTTACTCACCTATATTTTGGATGAAATGCAGGTGTTTAAAATTTCATATTTCCTCCTGATTTACTTCTAGTAATATGCATGCCTAAAAATATTAATTCTTTTAAAACCTTTCCAGATCAGCCCTAGTTCAATGAAAATGAGTTTTAGCTAAGTGTATACTATAATGTATTTATAAAAATGCATTATAAAAGCCTTTTACTATTTCAATGGTGTGACTTTATTTTCCAAACGAATGTAGCAAAGGTATCTGTATAACTGTTTTTGCAAAAATAATAAAACTGTATTAAAAAAACAAGTATATTTTGTGTTGAATCCAAGAAAATACAAAACAGAAGGATTTAAATGTATCTACTAATAACAGACAACTAGGTCATTTTTAAACTATAGTTTATGAGAATAAGACAAACTTAACGTCTCTTCCTGGCTGCAATACTACCCTATATACATCAATGTCAGCCAATGTCAAAGTATAAATTTATAAGAACCATTCGTTTATATTATTACAACGTATGATTCAGATTTATTTAGTAATAGCAACAATTAATCTTTCCCCATCAACCCCCTCAATTCAGGAAATAGTATTGTTATATATTTCAATGTAAATCAGAACTCCAGCCAAGTCTTTTAATCCTTTTATAATCCCTAATTACCAGGGGTAAACTTTGATTTTTAAAACTCATATGTTTACAAATGTTTAAAGTCCTTCTAAAATCACTACTTTGAAAGAATTCATTTATAATGTATCGAAAGGCTTCAAGAAGTTAGAAATACATGTTTGTGACTGCAAAGACTATACACTTAAATTTTAGAAGTCAGGTGACTTCATGAATTTATACAATATACAAGGATAAATCCTTTCAATACTAAGAGGTAAGTCTTCTAACTAGGCACCTTTCAGAAGCAATACAGGCTCATCCAGTTCTTCTAAGCTCTGATTTGACTCAAAAGTGAGAAAATATCCTTATTTTTTCTTAAATAGAAAAAGTAAAGTATTTATGGGAAAGTCATTTAGAAAGTTTTACATTATCAGATAAGACTTGATCATTAATATTGAAAATTTAAAATAGTATCTAAACTAAAATTTGTTATTATAAAATTATAATGAATCTGTTTATTTTATAAAGTCCTTAATAAAACTTACGTTATATCAGAAAACTAGCAAATTTAAATCATTAATAGCTTGTGTTGAAACCACTGTACCCCCTAAAAAAAGCTACATGGTATTGTAAAATGATGATAATATTGAGCCAATTTTATTATTCCAAATTTTAAAATCCTGGTAACAGATGTGTTTAAATACATCAAGTCAACAGTGAATAGTGTGGTATGCTCAAGAAATTAAGGCTGAAATGCACGATTACAATGTCTAATTAAAACCAACTGGTGACAACTCCAATAGAAATTCCTGAAGAACTTTGCCAACACATGTCTACCTGCAGGGCACAATTCTTAGGATCTATTATGGTGAGTCAGTCCCCATATAGAGCGAGGACACTAGAATCACTCTGTCATAGGGGTACCCTGTACTTTAGTTGGGTTCCAGGATTATTCTTAATTCAGAAAGTAGAAACATTTGATCTTCCATCTGCAAGCTGCCCTGCTGCAACTGTTTCCCTCATAAAATCCCTCACTGCAGCACAAATAGCAGGGAATATGAGGCATCTCCCACATCTCAACCGCTGGAACAGTGAGTACAAATGCTTTGAGCCTAGCACAGAAGCGTTATAAAAAGTCACACATGGGTTCCAACGAGCAACCTGGTGTCCTGAATTACACATGCAGTGATCCCTCACTTACACTGACAATAAAATGCTCTGTTTATACAAATACAATTTTTAAGTTATGGGAATATTTACTTGTGAAGACAGCATTTGCTTTTGAAATATGATAGCCTGAGTCTTCTATAATCTTTTAACATAACATATGAACACCTATTCTGTTAAACATGTTTTTAACAAATGTAAACTTTACCTAACTTAAATGAATAAAAATATAATTAAGAATTCAAAAATTGCTACTGCATAACATACACAATTTTATCATGTTGGCAAAACTACCTATTTGATTTTCTGAATACATGGCAATGAACTGGAATTCCAAAATAATTTCATTTTATTATTTCTTCAGTTATAAGAAGTTTTTTTATAAATTATATTAGAAGTCAAAAAATGTGTTTTTATTTTTTGTCCTTCTTGTTCTGAAATCTTCAAAGTATAAAAAGCAATTAACAAGGTAGGTACTTCAAAAAGGTAACTCCTTAAAAATAAATAAAACAAAAAAATAAAAATAAAACAAGAAAATGTCTTTCCTGAAAATACTAGAAAGCATGGTAGTTGAAGAAAATGAATTTCATTATCAAATGAATAAGACAGAAGAAAGAGGAACTTAATTAGCATATAAAATTAGATATTTAAAATGCTTCAAAATTTTGACAATATAATAAAACCTCCTTCAAGATGATTCTTATTTATCATGCATGATATACTAATATTGATTGCATTAATTTATCACAGTTAAAAAAGGTAAACTGATAATTTTCCAGATATCACTTGAGAATATATTTTAATATTTTAAACATGTGAAATTAATACCCATAATTCAAAAAGAGCCCCTAAAAATCAAAGTAATATTAAACAGATCAACAGTGATAATAAACAATGGGAAGTACATGGCAATTCATCAATAAAATATACATGATCAATTATTCTACTAAAAAATGTTTAGCCCTAATAATAGCTTAAAAATAAAAATCAACCAAACAATGTGTTTGTTTGTTTGGGGTTTTTTTGCTTTCCAGAGTTGCAAATTTCCTGTAAGATTATACCATTTTTAAAGTTGGCTGTGGGGAAACAAACGGCCTCGTGCGGGGCTGCTGGGTGTAGAAAGTGCCACACACTTTCCGGAATGCAATTAAGGAACATACACCCTTAGCCAAATCGATCTACTTCTAGAGATATTAAGGAAATAAACAAAAATATAAAATATTGTCGTACAAAGTTTTATACTATGATGTTACTAACATCATGAGATTTTGGTTAAATCAGACTACGGACTGAATATGTTAAAGATAACACTGAGAAGTAGGGAAAGAGAAAATACAGTATATTCGTCTGATGGGAAAAAAAAATGTACCATGGTCATTAAAAGTAGTATTTTAGAAGAATACTCCTAAGATATTCTTTAAGTTGATACACTAAGAGTATACACAGTATGAGGCCAATTTTGAAAAAACACACACTGGGAAAAAGACTATGGGTATCACTGAAATGTAAACAAGTATCTTTTGTGTCAGGTGGGGTTACAGGTAACTTATACTGCTTTTTTACTCTATTTTATAATCCTCAAATTATTTTTAATAAAAACATATTGCTTTTATACTCAGGAAAAATACTTAAAAATAAAAAAGTTTTCTACTTGATACTTCTGCAATCAGAAACACCTAACGAGAAAAACTGATTTTCCTATATCCCAAACAACAAAACTTTTACTATAATCTGTCTAAATTTATATATACCCACATCATCACAGAAACCTATGCATAAAAACTTCCTAAACATTCAGAAAAGTCTTTTGTGGATAAGTAAAATCATCTTCAGCCAAAATTTTGATACCATCATTTCTAAAGTTATTAATTTATTATTTTGAATAAAAGGTAAAACTACCTCAGAGATTATATTTTTATTTTTACTCTTTTAAATATTTTATTTACTTATTTTTAGAGAAAGGAGAAGGGAAGGAGGAGGAGAAGCAGAAAAATATCAATATGTAGTTGCCTCTTACATGGCCCCCAACGGGAACCTGGCCCGCAACCCAGGCATGTGCCCTGACTGGGAATTGAACCAGTGACACTTTGGTTCACAGCCCACACTTAATCCACTGAGCTACACCAGCTGGGTCTATTTTCAATTTTTAAATGAAAGAAAATATCTACTGTGAATAATAAATGCTTATAAATTTCATGCATTTTGAAATTATCAGCCATACACACATAAATTAAAATTTTAGTGTAAAAACTCAGGTCACAGTACCTTTATTTTAAAGATATTGTTTCAATGCAATTTTAAGATTAAAATGGAGAGTACTTCTAACAATAGTTAAGAAGTGAATGATGGAACAAAACTTCCAACAGAAAACAATGGTAAAAGTTGAATAACATAGTACAAATTTTATTTAAAACACTGGACAACATCCAGAAAACTACTGAGGACAGTTTAATCTCAAAACTTCTCTTAAAAATTAAAAGATGACATTTTGTGACTTTCTAGTGTAGGGTACTTGCTAACCATCATACTTGTGCCTGCAGAAAAACAAGGGCAAAAAAATCACTGCTTTGCCACTTCAAGGTACCAGGATCAGAGTTCAGGTCTGAAAGAAAAACTGAACAGAAACTGTGAATAAACTAGATGATCATTTTAGCAGACAAAGATTTCTTATGAACTACTGTAAACTGTTTAAATATTGAAAGAAAAATAATGTCAATGGATGAACAGATAGGAAATTTCAACAAGGATACTGGAACTATCTATTTTAAAAATAAAAATCTAAATCTAAAAGTAAAATATCAGAGTAAAAAACTCATGGAATGGGCTCAAGATAAAAAACAGAAAAACAAAAATCAGTGAACTTAAAAGATAGAGCAATATGAGTTACCCAATGTGGAGTACAAAGAGAAAAAAATGTATAAAAATGAACAGTTCCTTAAGAGATCTGTTAACAATAGGAAGTAGTCCAACATATGTGTAAGTGGAATACCAAGAGGAAATAAAGAAATGAACAAAGAGAACTTTTTAAAATAGTGTAAGAAAAGTTCCCAATTTGGTCGAAAACACTGATTTACATAGGCAAAAAAGCTTACTAAACAACCAATGGAATAAACATGTAAAAACCAATCTTATATGCATGACAGTAATACTGCAAAGAGCCTAAGATAAAGAGAAAACAGTAAAAAAGCCAGAGCACAACAATGCATTATATAATGGAACAATTATAAGATTACAGATATCTTTACCCCAGGAACTACATAAGCCAGAAGACACTGGAACAACATTTGAAATGAAGAAAAATTGTCAACCATGAATTGTATATTGAAGAAAACTATCATTAAGAATTAAAGGTGAAATAAAAATACTATTGCTTAGGATAAGTAGAATGAGATAAACTGAACTGGAATAGGATGATTTAAAGATGGACTTTAATGGGATAAATTAAAAAATATAACTTCTGATGTAACAACTAAAAATAACACAAGGAAATACAGCTTTAAAAACAAAGAAATTGTCCTGGCTGGTGTGGCTCAGTGGATTGTGCGCCAGCCTACAAACAAATCACTGGTTGGATTCCCAGTCAGGGCACACGCCTGGGTTGCAGGCCAGGTCCCCGAATGGGGACGTGCAAGAGGCAACTGATCAATATGTATCTCTAGCTCATTGATATTTCCCTCCCTCTCTTTCTCCCCTCCTTCCCCTCTCTCTAAAAATAAATAATAAAAATCTTTAAAAAACATAATAAGAAATTTATATAAAATGCTAAAAATTTGAGAAACCAAAAGAACAAACAAAAAAATGTAATACTTTTTAAAAATCTAAGCAAAATGACAAGTATACATACAACTGTGTCAATAATTACATTACATAGAAACAGACTAAAATGACAGTCACCAGAGGGGAGAGGGGAGGGAATTTCAGGGGGAAAGGGGAAAGGTTTACAGGAACAAGTATGAAGGACACATGGACAAAAACTATGGGGGTTGGAAATGGGAGGGAGGTGGGGAGGGCTGGGGTGGTGGGCTAGGGTGGGAGTAAAAGACAGAAAACTGTACAAGATCAAAAATTAAAATAAAAATTAAAAAAATTCAATTAAAAGGCACAGTAAAAAGGGTTTTGTTGTTGTTGTTGTTGTTGTTTTAAAGAGAGACCTAAACAGCCCCAGGCCAGTGGCTCAGTTGGTTGGTGCATTGTCCTGTACGCCAAAGGGTTGCGGGTTTGATTCCAGGTCAGGGCACCTATGGGGGACAGCTGTTCAATATTTCTCTCTCACAATGATGTTTCTCTCTCTTTTTCCCCCTTCCCTCCTCCCCCCTCTCTCTTCCTCCTCACTCCCCTCCTCTCTATCTAAATTCAGAGAACATAGCTTCGGGTGAGGATTTTAAAAAATAAATAAACAAACAAGCAAACAAACAAATCTGAATACCAACTGTCAAAAAGAATGCACCAAGTGAAATATAAAGAACAAAGAAACTGAATGAAAAGACAGAAAAAAAGAGAGATTATGCAGTTTGTAAGAATAATAAAACTAAAATAAATACATTAGTATTAGACAAAAGAGGCTTCAGGAAAATAAGGATTACTACAGATGGAAAAAGAACATTTTATTATGATAAAAGGGTTAGTGCAAAAAACAATACAGCAATTACAAATGCTTATGTGCCTCATAAAAGAATTTTCAAACTATCAAGCAAAAGCCAGCACAATTAAATGAAAATAAATAAATCCACAATCATAAATGGAGAAATTGACACATATCAATTTAACAGGAAAACAAAAAAATCGGTAAATATATAGAAGATTGAACACCACCACCACCTTAACCCAACTAACATTTATACAACACTACACCTAATGACTGCAAAATATGTATTCATTCCAGAAGAAATACAGGACAATAAAAAAATCTCCATAGATTTCAATGTACTGAGTCTTATACATCTCAATACAAAAGAACTAAATTAAAATTCATCAGCAATAAAACATCTATAAAAGCCCAAGATATTGAATAAGTAAAAACAGTGCTAACAGGCTGTTTATAGCCATAACGGTTTTTATTAGAAAACAAGATCTAGTTTTGATATTCAAAGTTTGCTCTTTAAACTTGTGAAATAAGATCAAAGAAAACTTAAAGCAAATGGAAGACAGAAAATTAAATAAAGAGCAAAAAATAATAGAAAACAAATGAACTGCAGGGAAATGAACTGTGTTTTTCAACAAAAGCTGTAATTTTGATAATCAACTATGAAAATCAACTTCTTAATGGTGCAGTTATCATACTGTGATTGTTTAATTATATTAATAACAGAGATATTAATAAAACAATGTACAGACCATATACATGAAATGGATTTCCACTAAACTGTCAAGGTGTCAATGGAATTCAATGAAAAACAAAAGTCCTTTAAACATGGTGCTGGAGTAATTAACTATTTTAGATGAGAAGAGAAAAAATATAAAAACCTGGAAACCACCTCACATCATACGTTAAAGCAAATCATAAGCATTAATGTAATAACTAACCCTATAAAACTACTAGAAGGAAATCTGTGACCTTGACATAGGCAAGGTTTACAGCACACGTCAGGAAAATTAATAAATTTTACTTTATTAAAATTAATACCCTTTCTCATCAAAATTGTATTTGAAATTTAAAAATGAAGCAAAACTAAAAATGGGCAAAAGACTGTATCCAAGATGGAATAAAAAGAACATATTTCTGCTTCTCCCTGAAACAATCACAGAAGAGCAAAATAATAATGAATCAAAATGTTTTCTAAAATGGTGTATTTTCTAAAAATTGTTTCCCTTCCAGAAAAAAATTGCAAAACTACAACAACAAATCAAAAATATTTTCTAAAACTGGTTTACAAGGCACTGATCATCAGGCAAAGAGAAGAGTGATGTCTGACAGACAAGAAACAAATGAGTGGAGTCCTACAAAACTAGAGATCACAGAACAAAAAGGGGGAACCTAAGTGGAGCCCGGTCAGCTGAGGTCCCACTGAGATGGAGGCAGCTAGAGTTCAGCCGACATTGAACAGGAAAGAAGACAGTGACACAGAGATGGCACTCCAGATATCTATGGAGAGGATGCGTGTGGAGTGTTCAGATGCCTTTACCCGTGTGAGAAACCTGCCTCCATCAGGACCTGTGACATCTGAGAGCCAGCCTGGTGTGACACAGAGATGAGTCACGGTTGAAAAAAACTACTGTCAGTGACTTTTGCATTGAAATTTTAGATCGTGTCTCAAATTTTAATCAGGAAAACAAAACCTCAGAGGAGTAAATTCCATGGGCCACAAAGACACTTAAAGGAAGCTCGAGGCCTAGGAATACATACAAAGGAAAACCACCTGGACTGACTGATACTACATTCAGTTGTCATGTGTCCTTAGGCTCCTGCTGGATATGACAGCTTCTTAGACAGTCCTTGTTTTTGATGACCTTGAGTTTTGAGTCAGGAACTGCATTCTGCCATGTATAATGCACGATCACATTTTGGGGCATGTTTTACATGGGATTATTATACCCATGGTATGTAATCATTATGCCCATGTATAATGCACACCCTTATTTTCCCTCAAAAATTTTGGGCAAAAAGTGCATATTATACACAGCAAAATACGGTATTTTGTAGAAGTCCCTCAATTAGGATTTAGTTTTTCTAATGATTAGGCTAGGCTTAAGGGATTTTGAAAGGAAGACCACAGAAGTAAAGTGCCATTCCCATCATATATCAAGTGTACATATACACTACCAACATGATTTACTACTGCTGATGTTGGCTTTGATCACTTGGCCGCAGTCTTCTTTGCCTGGTTTCTCCACTGTACAGTTAGTCTCCTCCACCCAATACTATAGACTCTGCAATGAAGTCACTGTGTCCAGCCCACAGTTAATGAGAGGGGAGTTGTGCTCTCCTTAAAGGTGGGATGTCTATATAAATTACTTGGAATTTTTCAGAAGAAAATAGTCTTTTCTCTCTTCCCTCTGCCCCTTTTATTCAATTTATTTATACCACTATGGATCCACAGATACTTATATATTTTGGAAAATACTCCAGTAATACTTTGTATTGTTCAAAGTGTTCTAGCTTTGGCAACTGGGAGCTGTTTCAGCTGGCTCCTGTGTCACTTGACTATGTCCCTGTCATTGTGCAGTTACTACTGTTTTCAAGCACTTCTCAATTATTGCACTACAAGGTGCTTCAGGCTCATCTTGTATCTTTCCTGTTCCAATCTCAAGAGACAATCATTTATCCAAGTCACCCTGGTTTCTTTATTATTTAATGGTATTAAGAAACCAAGATCTAGGTGCTAAGTGTGCTCTTGATACTGAGGTATTGTTGATTCTAGGCCCCTGTTGCCTGATAGAACAATGAAATATACTCATATACGTATGCTAACCAGGATCCATAGTTCACTGCTTCCTACAGTCTATATACATTTCATGTTTAATACTCAAAAAGTCTATAAATGTAAAAAAAAATAAAAACATACAAAGTATGATTCTTGGTATAATGAAAGTAAATTAGAAATATGTTACAAAAAGATATCTAGAAAATCCTAAAACATTTGGAGACTAAATACCTCATTTTGAAATAACCCCTGATTAAAGAATAAATCAAAATTAAATTACAGAGGACAGTTACAAGGTGGCAGCATAGGACGACCCTGAACTAACCCACTCCCACTGACATACCAAATCATTACACACAACCCAATTCTGAGGGGGAACCTGAAAACTAGCTGAACAGCTCTTCTACAATGAAGAATAAAGGGGCCACATTAAGATGAGTAAAAGAGAGGTGACCTCCTCCAAAACCCCACCCCCAGTATGGCAACTCACAATCAGGAGTAACTCATGAATAGGAACTTCTCTCTGAGGAGCAAGAGATTTGTGCTCCACATTGGCACCCCAAGCCTTGGGGCATGCACTGGAATTATGAGTCCCCAAAATGCCTAGCTTTGACAACAAATGGAGCTTACATTCTGGAGAGGTAAAGGGCCTTAGGAAATTAAGATTAATCTCTTAAAAAGTGCTTATGTGTATATTTACTTGCTCCAGGACAAAACACAAAAGTGCAACTTGAAAACCACCGAAACTACACATGAAAAATCCCTTGCTAATCTTAAAGCATTTGCTGGAGGGGCAGGGGCCTGTTTGGTCTCTCTCTGATGACAAAAGTCCTGGTGGTAGTCATTTTTGTACTCTTCCTCTACACTGTTAGCTCAGGCAACACACAAATCACAGCACTCTTCTGCTGTCCTGCTAAAGCCAGTAGGAATGAGTCAGCCCACACTCTTCTGCTCACTCGTTCAAACCAGCAGATATGCCCTGGCCTCATGTTCTCCCTGTCTCACTAAAACCAGAGGCATGTGCACTCCACAAAGGGAATGCCCCTTGATCAGCCGGTGCTGCAGGCCAAAATGCCATGTGTTTTTCTGGGTGCTGCCAGATGGACACAATCAGAGACAGTTGCAGGCTACCCCTCCCAGTGCACTGCACAGATAGTAGACTAAAACATGCCCTCAGTTTTTCTCTAAAAAAGCCTATTCACTTGTCCTGCACCTTCAGCCTAAGAGGCAGGCTTAAAGGTACCCCGACATCTAGAGGTTAGGAAGTTCCTCTCA
The DNA here is from genome assembly GCA_039655065.1 of Glossophaga mutica. Classification (NCBI taxonomy): domain Eukaryota; kingdom Metazoa; phylum Chordata; class Mammalia; order Chiroptera; family Phyllostomidae; genus Glossophaga; species Glossophaga mutica. The sequence goes on from CM077304.1 coordinate 199,288,040, forward strand.
GGAAACAAAGCCCAAGGGATACCACCTTTGCATTCTCCCTTGCATAAATACGGAGAGAAAGAGATGTAGAAATATATCAGAAAGCACCACATAGAAGTTACAGAGCAGAAGAATACAAGAACTGAATGGAAAAATACACAGGAAGGGCTCAACAAGATTAGATGAAGCAGAAGAAAGGATCCGTGTTCTGGAAGACAGGCTAGTGGAACTCACCCAAACAGCAACGAAAAGAACTTTGAAAAGTGAAGCTAGCTAAAGGACCAATGGGACAACAGCAAGCAGAATACATTTACATGATAGGAGGACCAAAGGGAGAAGAAAAACAGAAAGATACAAAAAAATTATTTGAAGAATTAACAGCTGAAAACTTCTATAATCTGGGGAAGTAAACAGATCAGATACAGAAGTCCAAAGAGGCAAACAATCTGAAGCAACAGAGGTTTCATAACAAAACACATTGTAATCAAAAAGTCAAGAGTTAATGGTAAACAGAGAATCACTAAATCAGCAAGATGAAAACAACTTATGTGTATTAAAAAAAACCCATGACTATGAGCAGGTTTTTCGCTAAAACCTTGCAGAACAAAAGGGAGTGGTATGAGACAGTCAAAGTGCTGAAAGAAAAAAAACTTCTACCCAAGAATATTCTACTCAGCCAGGTTATCATAGGTTATCATTCAGAGTTGAAGAGACAGAAAGGTTTCAAAACAAGAAGCTAAAAAAAGTTCATCACCACTAACTTTGTATGGTGATGCGTGGTAACTAGACTTACTCTGGTGATCACCTGTTAGTGTATTCCAATATCAAATCATTATGCTGTATATCTGAAACTAATATAATGTTATATGCCCGTTATACCTCAATAAAATAAAAAGGTGCTGGCAGATTTGGCGTCTGGTGATATCCCACTCCCTGGTTCACAGATGACCATATGGCTGTGTCCTCACATGGCAGAGAAAGTAAAAGCTCTGGTGTCTTCCTCATACAATGGCACTAACTCCATTGTCAGTGCTCCAGCCTCATGACCCCATGTAACCCAACAACTTCTCAACTGCTGCATCTTCCATATACACATTGGGGATTAGGATTTTGGAGGGATACATTCAGTCCACACAACAGCGGTTTTTAACTGGAAGCTGGACTCCTTAGCTAAATAGTAACTACTAATTCCAACATTTGGAGCCATCACTTGCCTGGTCTATTACTAGATTCTTCTGGATTCCTTAATGTTGTTAAGTCTCTACATTAGCCTAATTATCTTTGATTCTGAGCTACTTATTTTACTTGTAAAATCATCTGTGAAAATAACTGGAGGTAAAATATCTTCTTCCAGTGTTTAAGGGGAGGGGTGTCTATAAATCTGAAATCTCCTTAATCCACCTTTAGGAACTAATATTATGGTAGGCCAGTAAAACAGCTCAAAGTTGGGTTCAAGGGCTTAATTATTTATGGTTCAACTTTATTCCTAACATGTGGCTTTTTCAAGGTCCTACTCCAAATTGCTGGGAAGGGAATTGTCAAAATTCCAGCCTCAGTGGACTCTGAACTCAAATATTTGACCCTTCCAGCCATGTATATCTGTCAAAAGTGTAGGTTATCCTTCCTTTCTTTAGCCTCTTCTAGATTTGCAAATGGCAATAGGCAAAAGCAGTTGCAAAATGTCAGGTTCAACTCTCTGGATTTCTATTTTGAGATCTTGGCCTAGTAATCTTCAATGCTGGCTTAAAAATGCCTTCCGCCAGATGTTTGGAGAGTAAGAGAACTTATTTTGCACTGTTCCAGTGCGCACAAATTTCAATTATAATGGTTTAGTTAAATAATTCCTGTAGCCTGACAATGTGGTTCAAGTTTCAGTCACTATGAGCCGTAACTGCATGACATACGAAGTTTTCTGTTGCCTGCTGAATTACCAGTCACTATATAAATAATAAAGGTGCATCATGATCAGTCTCTAATATTCTTTCAGAGGCTGTTGACAATCACTCGGTATGTATCTGTTATGCAGGTCACCCTGCATAAACAGCATAATAGACAGCAAACACCCATAACAGACAGCAAAGCGTGCAGTTGTGTGGCCTCTTTGTCTACCTTCAAAAATGGATAATGAAAGGACAGAATTATCCAAGAAAGATGAGGCTTCAACAAAGAAATGAAAACCGGTGACTCCGGATATGAAATTGGATGTGATTACGTGATAAGTGGGGCTGGATCGGACGACACTTCCACCACCTGAGAGACTGCGGATAAGCGACCAGAGAAACGGAGAGCAGAATCGAACCAACATGAAGGAGGACAGGGTGAAAGTGTCCCAGAGAAGTCACACTTTCACACCAAAGGAACTCTCAAAGACATTCCACAACTTTGAAATGGCAAAGAATAAAATGTTCGAAAATGATCTAAACTTAGAAGTATGACGATCCATCAAGGCACAGAAAAGATGCTAGGCAAAGGAAGCAAGATCTACTGAAACTGCTCTTAACATGATTTTTAGAAAGAAATTAGAAACTTTAATTCTCAATGTTTTCTAGTATACTACAGACAATAAATAATTTTTTTGCTATATTTAAGTTTTCTAAACTTTGTTATTTGAGAGAAAAGGGGTTTTTATTTTTTAATCTTTTTGACCAAAAAAACCCCTTTAAATGTATGATCCAGCAACTCCACTTCTGGGGACACATGCAAAAGAAATTAAAACACCAACTCGACAATCTATCTGCAGCCCCAAGTTCAAAGTAGCATTATTTACAATAGCAAAGACCTGGACAACTAAGTGTCCATCAACAGATGAATGAATAAAGAAGTTGTGGCATGTATACATACAGAGGAGTATTATTCAGCCATAAAAAGTTAAAATCTTGCCATAGACAACAAAATAGATGGACCTTGAGGGCATTATGCCAGCATTCTGCTAAGTGAAGTAAGTCAGACAGAGAAAGACAAATCCTGGATGACCTAACATGTGGAATATAAAAGGAAAACGAGCAGAAAAGGAGATCAGATTTGTAGCTACTGGAAGTTGGTGGTGGGGGAGGGAGAATTAGAAAAAGTTAGTCAAAAGGTACAAACCTCCAGTTACAAGGTATATAAGCACTAGGGATGTAATGTAAAGCACGATGGCTATAGCTAACACTGTGTGTGTGTGTGTGTGTGTGTAAAATATATCTATATAATAACATACGTATACATAATAAACACGCAGCTGTATGATATATATGAAAGTTGTTAAGAAAGTAAATTCTGAGTGTTTTCATCAAAAGAAACTCACTTTCCTTTCTGTGTTTTCTCTTTTATTGTATCTTTGAGATGGTGGACGCTAACTAAACTTACTGCAGTAATCATTTCACAATATATGTAAGCCAAACCATTACGCTACACGCCTCATACTTACACAGTGATATGTCACTTATATCTCATTAAAACTGAAAAGATAAAAGAATAAAGCAGTAAAATTAGAAATCATTTGAAATGAAAATGAAAACAGCAGAACCTGTGGATGTTGCTAAAGGAGAAGCCATATAGCACTAAGTGCCTTATACATCAAGAAACTAAAAAAGAGGAGCAAATTAAATCTAACATAAGCAACAAAAAGGAAACAATATAGTTAAATGTGAAAAGCAATGACATAGAAAAAACAAAAACCAGAGAGGAAATCAATGACCCTAAAAGCTGGCTCTTTCAGAAAAATCAATAAAATTGATAAATCTCTAGCCAGACTGATTTAAAAAAAAGAAAAAAGACACAAATTATCAATATCAGGAATAAAAGAAGTGACATCAGTATATATATTAAAAGGATAAAAATGGAATATTATGAACAGCTTTACAGCTTTATGTTTATAAACTCAACACCTTAAGTGAATTAACCAATTCCTTCAAAGACAAAAACAAGCAAAGCTCACTCAAGAAGAAATAGATAACCTGAATAATATTTTTCTAATTTATTTGCTAAAAAAATTTCTCTACTAAAACTTTTTACTTTTTAGTTGAAAACTTTCCACAGAGAAAATTCCAGATCCAATGTCTTCACTCCTATCATTAAACATTTAAAAATGAAATAATCAATTCTGCACAAACTCTTTCCAGAAAATTGAAAGAAACAATAATGCCACCCAATTCATTCTATGAGGCCAACATTCCCAATACCAAATACAGACAAGGATATTATAAGAAAATCAAGCTGAAGACCAATAATCTTCATAAAAACAAATGTAAAAATTCTAAACAATTTTAGTAAATCACATGCATCAATATATAAAAAGGACAATATATCATGACTAAGTAGAGACTTATACTAAAAATGTAAATGTATTTTACATTTGAAAATCAGTCTAATTCACCATATTAACAATTAATTAAGAAAAATATGATCTTAATACTCACAAAAAGCATTTGACAAAATCCAACATCAATTCCTAAAAAAAACTTGTAAGTATACCAGGACTAAAAGACTACTTCCTCGACTTGATAAAAGGCTCCACCTAAATTCACCAGCTAACATCATTATGATGGTGAAAAAGACTGAGCGCTATCTGATTAAGATCAAGAGGAATGAGACAAGAATATCCAACCTTAACACTTCTATTCAATTTTGTATTGGAGGCTCTCATCTGAGTTTTCAGGCAAGAAAAAAAAACAAAAGGCAACCAGATTAGGAAGAAGTAGAACTGCCTTTACTATAGACAACATGTTCATTATGTAGAAAACTTACGGAATCTATAAGAAAGCACCTTAAACAGATAAGTGAGTTGAATGAGGTTGTAGGATACAAGATCAATATACCAAACTGTACTGTATTTTCACATACTAGCAACGAAAATCACATATATATATGAGATTATATATATATAATTTTATATATAGAAATCTGAATACATATAGATATATTGAGATTCCTATTATCATCAAAAATTCAAAATACTTCAGCCCTGGCCAGTGTGGTTCAACTGGTTGGGGCATTGTCCCATAAACTGAAAGGTCATGGTTTTAATTCCCAGTCAGGGCACATGCTTAGGTTTCGGGTCCAGTCCTGGTCAGGGAGTGAACAAGAGGCAACTGATCGATGTTTCTCAGTTTCTCACATCGATGTTTCTCTCCACCAATTCTCCCTTTTGTCCCCTCTCTCTAAAGTCGTAAGCATGTCCTCAGATGAAACTAAAAAAAAACCCAACAGAATAAATATGAAAAAAATTTCAGAGTCCTCTGAACTATTACATATAACACACTGCTGAGAACAACCACAAAAGACCTCAGTAAAAGGAGAAATATATCTTCTTAAATGGATCAGAAGAGTCAATATTAAGATGTTAGTTAATCCCAAATTGATACATAAATTCAGTGAAATCACAATTAAAACATAAGCAGGTATTTGTAGAAATTGACAAGATGATTACAGAACTCCCAAGAATAGAAAATAATGAACCATTCACCATTATTTTTTAATTATATTTTATTGATCATGCCATTACAGTTGTCCAATTTTTACCCCTTGTCCCTCTCCACTTAACACCCCCACTCCCTCAGGCAACCCCACACCATGTTCATGGCCATGGGTCGCACATAAAAGTTCTTAGGCTACTCCATTTCCTATGCTTTACATCCCCATGGCTATTCTGTAACTACCTATTTGTACTTCTTAATCTCCTCACTTCTTCACTCATTCCCCCAAATCCCCTTCTCATCTAGCAACCATCAAAATGCTCTCCGTATCCATGATTCTGTCTCTGTTCTTTTTTTTTCCCATATGCTCTTTTTTTAAATATATTTTATTGATTATGCTATTACAGTTGTCCCATTTCTTCCCCATCATTCCCCCCACCCTGCACACCCTCTCCCACCCACATTCCCCCCTTTAGTTCTTTGTGTCATAAGTTCTTTAGCTTCTACATTTCCCATACTATTCTTACCCTGCCCCTGTCTATTTTCTACCCACTATCTATGCTACTCATTCTCTGTACCTTCCCCCCGCTCCTCCTCCCACGCCCCTGTTGCTAACCCTCCATATGATCTCCATTTCTGTGGTTCTGTTCCTGTTCTAGCTGTTTGCTTAGTTTGCTTTTGTTTTAGGTGTGGTTCTTAATAGCTGTGAGTTTGCTGTCTTTTCACTGTCATATTTTTGATCTTCTTTTTCTTAGATAAATCCCTTTAACATTTCATATAATAAGGGCTTGGTGATGATGAACTCCTTGAACTTGACCTTATCTGAGAAGCGCTTTATCTGTCCATCCATTCTAAATGACAGCTTTGCTGGATAGAGCAATTTTTGTTTGCTTAGTTTGTTTTAAAGTTTCAATTGCTGGTAGATATGTATTTGTTACCATTTTATTGTTATTGGTTTTGATCTTCTTTTTCTTACATAAGTCCCTTTAACATTTCATATAATAATGCTTTAGTGATCATGAACTTCTTTAGCTTTTCCTCAGCTGGGAAGTGCCTTTATCTGCTCTTCAATTCTAAATGATATCTTTGCTGGGTAGAACAATCTTAGCTGTAGATACAAAGAGGCCCATTCTAAGGCACATCATAATTAAAATGCTAAAGGTTAAAGATAAAGAGAGAACCTTAAAAACAGAAAGAGAAAAGCAGTTAATTACTTACAGGAGAGTTCCCATAATACTGTTAGCTGATTTCTGAAAAGAAACTTTGTAGGCTATATGGGATTGCCAGAAATATTCAAAGTCATTAAAAGCAGGGCTCTATAGCCCAGATTGCTCTACCAAGCCCTTCCACTGACCTGTCAACAACAATCAAGGCTCAACTGCAAGAGGAGGGTGTACTCAGTCCACAAGAAGAATACAGAATACGCACATCTTGAATACTCAGACTGGGTGTTAGGGGAGGCTGTGCCACTGGACCCTGTATACCTACTACACTAGGCCATGTTACCAAGACACAGAGTCATAGCAGTTTTACCTAATACGTAGAAACAAACACAGGGAGGCTGCCAAAATGAGCAAAGAAACATGGCCCAAAGGAAAGAAGAGATCAAAACTCCAGAAAAAAGAAAAAAAGAAAAAAAAACTAAACGAAATGGAGATAAGAAATCTATCAGATACAGAGTTCAAAACACTGGTTATAAGGATGCTCAAGGAACTTAGTGAAGACCTCAACAGCATAAAAGAGATCTAGTTAGAAACGAAGAATACACTAATTGAAATAAAGAACAATTTACTGGGAAACACCAGTAGAGTGGATGAAGCCAAAAAGCAAATCAATGATTAGGAACATAAGTAAGCAAAAAAAAAAAACTACCAATCAGAAGAACAGGAAGAAAAAACTTTAAAAAAAAAATTTAAAAAAATTTTTAAAAAATTAAAAAAAAAGAACAATGTAAGCAACCTGTGGGACAACTTCAAGTAGCCCAACATTTGCACATTAAAGTCTATAACATTTTTAATAGACTTTAACTTCAGAGTAGGTTTAGTTTTATAGCAAAATGAAGCAGAAGGCATGGGGATATCCCATATACCTCCCACCCTCACACATGTACAGCCTCCCCTACTATCAATATTTCCTACCAAAGTTCCCCGTTTTACAAGGCTAATTAATATAACCTTGATGCTGTAACAGAAGAATGAGAGAACAAGCAAACAAGGTTGTAGGCATAGCTCACCCAAGAACAAAGATTTAAAAATATCAATTACAAAGCAATGAAAACCAGCAATATATACCCAAACATAATACATCATAAGTTGATTTATCTCAGAAATGCAAGAACAGATTAATAATAGAAACCAGTTAATACTATTCACCACATTCCTAGGTTAAGAAACTATAAAATGATTTTAATTAATGTAGAAAATTTTTATAAAAATCAAATATGTAAATAAATTATTCCTAAAAAACTCATTCAACTAGGAATATAAGAAAACCCTGTTAAACAGGAAATGTTAACTACCAAAAATCAAGAATTCAATTATACTCAATGGAAAAATATTAGCAGAATTCTATTCACATCCCAAACAGGACAAAGATACCAATAATAAAATACAATAAATACAATGTAGATAGGCATATTCAACAAAACATTTGCAAGAGCTTTATAAAAGAAAAAATTTAATTGAGACATTTGTAAGTCTTAAATAAATGAAGAAGTATATACTATTACGCTAAGTGAAATAAGCCAGTTGGTGAAAAATAAATACCATATGACATCACTTATAAGAGGAATCTAATAAGCAAAATAAACTAATGAGCAAAACAGGCCAGAGACATGTAAACAGGGAACAGACTGACAGCTGCCAGAGGAAAGAGGGTAGGAGGAATGGTGGAAAGAACGGAAAGGGAGTAGTCACAGACCATGTACAAAAGATCCATGGACATGGACAATAGGGTGGGGATGGACTGTGGAAGCAGGGATGGGGTGGGACAGAAGAGGGCAAAGGGGGAAGTTGGGACAACTATAATAGAATAAACAAGGATAATACTTAAAAGAGGTATACTATCTTCATGGATGGTAAAACATTATACATATATGAATTCCCACCAAACAGATCTAAAGCATTGCTGAGTTTCAGTGCAATTTTGGAAGTACTACCAAGGGTTTTTATGGATCTTAATATGGTGATTCTAGCTTTTACATATAAGAAAAAAGGTGCAAATACTAAACAAAAAGAAAAAATTGACATATTTGACTTCAAAGTATAAAACTATTATTTATCTAAAAATATTAAGAAATAAACAGGCAAGCCATAGACTAGGAGAAAATACTCACAATATATCCAAGAAACAGAAATGTAAATGAACCCAGAATATGTAAGAAATTCCAAAAACTAATAAAAAAATACACTTTTTTGAAAAGTGGGTAAAAGACTTGAACAAATACTTTTCAAGGGAAAATATACAAATGGGCAATAAGCATGTAAGAACTACTCAAAATCATAAGTATCAGAAAAATGTTAGTCACAATTCATGAGATATCACTTCAAACCCATTAGAGTAGCTGGAATTCAAAGGCCTGATAACACCAAATGTTGGCAAAGATGTGCAACAATTGAAACTTCTTGTGGGAACACATATTGTTTATGAAATTATAAACTAAAACAATTGGGCAAAACCATTTAACAGCTAAATATATACCTACCATACAATCCCATCTATTCCACAGAGGGTGTTTACCCAAAAGAAATGAAAACATATATTCCTTCAGAAACATGCACACAAATGTTCATAGCTGCTTTATTCTCAAAAGCCAAATTCTCTGCTAGGTATTGATATATACCCAAGAGAGATGAAAACATATGTCTCACCAAAACTTGTACGAGAAAGCCCATGGCTTTCTTTATTCATAATAACTCCAAAGTGAAAACAACCCAAATATCTTCAATAGAATGAAATGTGGTACATTCGTACAATGGAATACTCAGTCAGCAATAAAAGGAACAAACTACTAATACATGCAACAACATGGACAAATATCAAAAACATTATATTGAGCAAAAGAAGCCAGAACATTTATATGAAGTTCTAGAACTAAGCTATTGTAAATGAAGTTAGAACAGTGGATACTTCAGAGGTTGGAGGCAAAGATGGGCTGTCAAGGAGCACAAGGAAATTCTTGAAAAGCCTGGGGTTTGTGTCACACAAGTAAATGCATTTGTTAGAACTTACTGAACTCCATATATGAGATCTGTGTATCTTGTTCTACATAAATTACACCTAGAGAAAAACTTATCTAATATTTTAAAAATCATGTAACAATAGTCTGCATCTTAACCTCTAAATCTTATTATCAAAACTAACTGAAATGAAGGAAACTATTTTGACCTACTACTGTAATTATGTTCATAAATTTCAGATATTGAATTACCTGTGTAATTGTAGAATAAGCCACACTTAACTTCCAATTTACTTTTCTAACACCATTGGATTCTCTGATGAAGTTCTATTTATATTTTGCATCAATTTTTTATAAGCTAAAGAACATTATCTTTATAAACATTTCATGCACTATATAATAAGGGGGAAGTAAATAATTAACTAATGTAATTAGGAACACTTCACTGAAAGAGAAACAAATATATATGTAGATGAAACCTAGACAACTATACTTGAAAAATAAAAAATAAATAAAATACTAATATGAACTCATGATTTAGTATACCATGTTTGACTGATTCTAAGATGTACATTTTGTATTCTACTTTAGCATATCTATAATGAGGATGTACCTTACATTAGAGGGTGCCTCAAAATTAATTGGCAGTGGTTTTTTCTTAGTACAAAAAAATTGTAATTGATCATATTTTAGATTAGTCAAAACACAGTGTGCTTTCCTTTGAACTAAAGCAATGATGTCTGGTAGCAACACTAGTAGCATCCTATTTTGATCTCTAAATACCATTCCTGACTAAAAGGAGCCAGAGTTATCTGAGACTGGGACAGCAGGAAAAGATTAATTTTTAAGCTAGCAGGTCATGAAGAAAGGACACAGGAGCCAATTTGAAGAGTTTCCTACTGATCAAACTTGCTACAATTTGAACGACAAAATAATAACAACTCCTTAAACATGCTGAATAAAAACTCCATGAACCATGGTGATCCTCAAAGGAGAGAAAGCAAAAGAAATAACTGACTACTACTGGAGGGGCCTATTCCACTAACTCTTCATTTTAAAAACTGCTTCTATCATAGAGCTTTCATAAAAAGTATCAAGTGTCCACAGTCATTTTATATGTACATCAAAATATACACCACCATGCATAGAAAGTCAGCATGACTGACAGTTCACTAGCCATCTGAGAAAGAATGATTAAAGAGTTGCACAAGAAATTTTCAAACTTGTTTGTTTGCTTCCATGATTGTATTTCTGTTCCAAGAACATATCCAAAGTCCAGAACAGTCAGTGACAAAAAGGAACAGGTTAAGGAGAAGTGAGGAGAGAAACAGGAAAGAGAAGGCAAGACATATATCAGTCTCCACCTATAAGCTACATCCTTTTGACTAATATCAATTACCTTTTACTTTACCATCAAAACGTGTATCATCAAAAGACTAAAATGATTCTAAGTAATGTTTTTATATTTATACAAAATAGCTTCAGTTAGAGACCCAAAATGACACTGGATCTTCATTAATTTAAAATTTACATAATCATTGCTATTACAGGTAGAAGCTAAACTTCATTTCTGATGATCAGTTTAACCTTTAAATCACCTGACTAAACTCTGTCTTCATTCTTAAAACCCCAAATTAGCAAACAAGCCACAATATGTATGCTACGGCATAGGTCTTCTGTGAATAGCTGGGATCTTCAACTGCTTCAGCTGCGCTACAAGCCATTGAGCCTTAGCCAATACAAGCCAATTTGAATAATCAATATGACAACCTTATTTTTCTAATGCAAACAGGATTGCTACAGTAAGGTGTCTCACTGCCACATCACAGTCATGGCCTCTTTTAACCCCTAATTAGATTGAGGCGATTATCCCTACTCTTCCTTACAAGTGTACAGCTTGGATAAGGGATGACAAAAGCTATCTGCCACTTATTCAGCCTTTGCAGACAGCAGGTTATCCAGGGAGATAGAGAATAAAATCAACAAACAATTGTTATTCATATCATCATCTAAAGTGTTAAGATAGTCACAGTTTCCATGCATGCACAGTGAATATAGCCTAGAGCATGAGGTAACTGTGGACTGCTTAAGAACATCAGGGTTACACAGATGGAAATTCATGGTGATGTTGGGGAATTATGTCTAAATCAAATCATTTGCATAAAAAGAAATGAGTGGGGATTTACCTTTTGTATATAATATATCAAGATTTCATTATAATTCTCTTCATGAATTCTTTGAAGCTAAATTTTAATATTGATTTTTCTAAACACATAGCACTTATAATGAAAAGAATGCCAAAATTAATGGCTTACGGAAACTTAAATGCTTTAATATTTGATTAAAATAGCCTCAGATATAAAACAGGAAACTTCTCATCACTTTGATACTACACTAGATCTTGGATTAATTTTAGGTGATCGGGAGTTATTTTATTAACTCTGTAGATTCCAAATGTTTTTCTTAATGTTCATAACAATCAATTTCTCAAACCTTGGTCATCACATTAGACCATTATTAAGAAGATAATTATGGTCATTAGAAAATAATCAGGGGTAGTTGCAAAGACACCAAACTGACAGTTTCACAGTAAATTCCAGCTAAACTTGAGGACAATCGAGATGGCAGGGCCCACTGATAAGAAAAGACTTTGGTGGCACTATCTGGGTATGCTCTAAAGGTAAAGTCACAGTGGAAGTAGGAAGGTATTTTATATCTTTTCCTTTTAACGAGTAAGGATCAGTAGGTGTCTCTTTTTAAGGTAGTAATAACTTTGTTGAAAGAAAAAGAATTGAAAGGCCACCGTTGTTTCTACTGAATTCTGTTTCTGTTTTATAGTATTTTATTCGGTCACTTGACTCAATAAACATAGTTGCCTTTAAAGTAGCCAACCAGAAGTATATTCTTTTTCTAATAACTGAGGTCTCAGCTCAAAACTTCAAGCAATGACACTCCAAGAACAACTAAAACATTTTAAATGTCTCCGCTGGCAGCAAAAATTTACCATATAAACATAATTTTTGTAAAGAGTAATGAGCTACTGAACCCAGGCTCTCATGTAGAGTGTTTTGATTACTTGGTTATCAGTGGGTCATTCAACCAAGCTGCATCATGACAGTCTAGCTTAGTGATTACCAACCTGTCTGAGCAGTGTGAGGTGTAAAATGTGTGTCTTGTTCTCCTGACATGGGCTGAAATGTGATTCGTTCTTAAATATCCTGAATACTCAGGAAATTGGGCAGGCCTTGACATATGAGTCATAATTAACCTCAAAATGTGTCTCCAGAGCACCATCCTTGGACACAGAAACCTCAGGCTTCTATGTATATAATCTTCTCAGAAGGAATGCAGTAAACAATTTCATTTTAAACACCTAATTTTAAAATTAGGTGTTTAAAAGCAGCATGATTTTCTTGTAATACCAGATGTTTATTTTTATAAAATGGAACTGATTAAAAAAATTATCAAAAGATACAGAAACACCTAGAGATGATAAAATTTATGAAGTTTAGATTAGTTAAACTAAATGTTAAGATCTGAATCAGTTACGATTTTAATTTTCTAATCCATTTCTGGTATTTTATGTATATATTAAAAGTAAACATAAGTTATATATATCTTCTGTAGATTTTAGACTACAGTATTTTAAGGATTTAGTAAAATATGTGCTGGCAAATTGCATAAAGCGAAACTAGGGTAAACAAAAACACAGACAGTTGTTTTCAATTCTTTCTATTCATGTATAGTTAAACCATCAGTGCTAAAATTCAGAAACCATTAAAGGGAAAGAAACAACAAAGGACATTTTAGCCAGAGAGCAAAGAACAGGCTCACTCTTCCTGTCTTATTTTAACCAGTCTTTTTTTTTTTTTTTGCACTATTTTACTATAAGTTTTCTTTGTTCTTTCACTTAGAACTTTATATGTCCTGGAAAAGTTACTAGCAACCATTTATCAAAGGTACAATGAAGTACTATACCCTTGAATAATTTGAGAAATGCAAAGTGAAGAACTGAATTATAACATATAAAACTATTGATTTTCAAACTCTCTTCTGCAGTTCAACTTTATACAAAACTCCAATATTGTCAGCACGTTTCAGTAATATCTGCACTCAAAAGAAATAATGCATTATTGGTTTTTTGCTTTGATTAAAAGCAAGGTACCATACTGTAAGTTTAAAAACATAAAAGTTAAGGCCAATAAATACAAGGTCGATGGACCTTACCCAATTCTGGATGTCTAACTAAAGGATAGCATGAAGCCCACAGGTTAGTCACACATGTGATTAGAGAACTAAAAATGGTATCTTTGAAAGCAAGTAATTTTTTCAGTACAGGGGCCTTTGTAATTTTGAAGCCATTTTTATACAAAGACTAATAAATATAATTATTTAAAAAATAATACAAATATTCTTCATCTCTACTGCCAAAGAAGAAACAGAACAGCAGATTTATGTCAAGTGCAAGAAAGCATTTCTAGAGTGTGTCTGTTAAGTACACAAACAGGTTCCTCAAGGAGGTTGGAATTGTCTTATGTCAAAAACTTGAAAAGGATACATTCTAATCTTTCAAGAATGGTTTCTGAAAGTCAGAGGTAAAGGACTTTTACCCTTCTCACCTTAAATCAAAACTCTTCTTGAAAGCATATATTTATGTAATATCATGCTTTTGTATTTATGTTTCATTCATAATTTAAAATTTATCTAAGAGTATTCCAGATTTGATTTGCCAGAGGGCTAGAAATAATGGGGGTAATATATGAATAGGGCTCAGCACTGCATGAGAAAGGAAAAAAAGTGTTAAAACTCTTAAACACCTCTTTAGATAAGTTACAAAATACAGTATCATACAAAACGGTCTGTATACAAACTATAAAGAATTTCATGCTAATCAAAGAGAAATAAAACCCTTAAAATTTGTATAAGTAGAATGATGCAAATCTGTTCTATTTAATACTTCACCAGTATTTAACAAACAAGCCCATTTTGTTTTGACTTGTTCCCCAAATGGCATATAGGTAATATATGTGTGCAAAATATAACAATTAATTTAGTCAGATAAGAATGTGGACTTTAGAAATCCCAACACTATAAAATTTCTCTTATTTGCCAAGTCAAATTTTGAGGGGATCTTTAAAAAATGACTCAACTTAACATCACCAGTAATGGAATGAACCAACACACTGTGATTCCTGATGTGGTATACTGAAGAGGGCACAAATCGCTTCTATGGCATTCCTGCCACCCCACCCCCAAATTGCACAAACTGAATCCAATCATTAGGAATCACGAGACAAACCCAAAATGAGGGGCATTCTATAAAACAACTGGCTTATACAGCTTTAAAAACGTCAAGGACATGAAAGAAAAAGAACAGCTGCGAAATTTCAAAATTAGAGGAGACTTTGACATGACAACTCACTGTAATTACTGACCCTGGACTAGATCCTAGACAGAGGGTCTGGGTGGGGAGTGTGTAAATATGAAGCCATGCGACATAACTGGGACTATGGATGTTAATTAGATACTACGGTTGTATCAGTGTTAAGTGTCTTGGTTTGACTACTGTACTATGGCTATTAAAAAAAATCATATGCAATATACACACGAATATTTAGGCATGGAAGGTACTGATGCCTGCCATTTACTTGTAAGAAATTCAGGAAGAGAGAGAGAGAGAGAGAGAGAGAGACAGAGAGAAAGACAGAGAGAGAGAGAGAGAGAGAGAGTGTGTGTTGGAAGAGAGACAGAAAGAAAATCTGATAAATCACATGGGGTAAGGTATAAACAATCGGTAAACCTGAATAAAGAGTATATGAGTGTTCTTTTTAGTATTCTTGCAACTTCTTCGTGATTTTGAAATTATATCAAATAAAGTGCTTCAAAAAAAACCCTCGACTGGGCATATTAATTCCTACACAGTGCTTTCAGTTCCACCTAGGAACTCACCTCTTTCAAATTTGACAGCACAGTAAAAAATCTCACATTTAAGAGGCAAGGAAAAGCTACCCTTAAAAAAAGTATACATATATCATACAATTCTAAAACACTACTTGCTATATTTAGAATTATAGAATTTATAAAATTATATTAGAAAGCACAAAAATAAGTTTAAAACCACTATTCATTTTGGTATTTGCTGTCTTCAACTGCTTTCTTCTGATGAAAATTTGACAAATCATACCTTATATTTTTACACATTCCATTTTTAAGGAAATGCCAACTCATTTTTTTCAGGAATTTTATCAATAACGGTACCAAAATTTGAGGTACTATAATAGAAAAGTCAAGGCATATGATCTAAAAAGAGGGTCTCCCCTAATAACTTCAAAACATAAAGAGCTAAAGCCATCTAGTTTCCAAGTATACAGTTCTTAATAGTTTACTACGTCACATAAATGAAGCTCTAAAAGTGAAAAAAGTTTAGATTTATGTTTTGTGGCCCTCCAAAGCTCAATTCAGCTCAACAAATCTTATCACTTAGTGTTTGTGTTAATTTCTCTCTCATTTAAATTAACTGAAAATCAACTAAGTTAAATTTAATTTTTCTCATTGGGGGCAATAATGAAAAAGAACTTGAGGAACATGGGTACACAGAAATATCTCTCAACCTTAAGTTCCCCTTACACAAAATCCTAAAAAGATCTTTTTTACTAATATACACACTTCTATAAAAAAAGACATCACTTTTGATTCCGGTATGCACAAGCTACAAACCTGTAGAGAAAAGTAAAACGGACTCCGAACTGTACACCCTTAGCGTTGGTAAGAGGATGCTGAGCGAAGTTGCCAGGGGCTAAAACCTAGATAACCTTATACAATACTCAGCACGAGGTGTACAGAGTGGGAAAGACCTAATCAGCAATCTCAAATATCCGAGTTACCTGTTACCTCTTGAACCACACTGAAACCATCGGATATAAACAACTTTTAAAATTTCAGGGAAGAGAAAAGGAAAGTCTCTAGTACAAAAGGATGAAAATGGTGAAAATGGCAACTTATGGTGGTGTTAGTTACTAAGCTATTGCCCCAGCCGTAAGTCTATTATAGCTTGCAAATGACATTTTTCCTTTGCCAGAGAGAGACCTCCCTGGAGCTGAACAGTTTGGGAAGGTGAGTAGCGCTACCCTATTTTACTTAACTGATCCTGTCAGGCCTGCCCCAGTATCAACTCTGTCCTCTAGAGGAAGTGACTCTTGAGTAGAGTTGGTTCCAACTTCTAGGTGTTTTCCCCCCATTCTCCCAGAACCAGACCCATCACACACCCCTTCCCCAAAGGTCTAAGTCTGGGCTCTGTGGAGGCCCTCCCACGAGCCCCTGGGGTACCACCCCGAGCCCAGCAACACCTTCTGGTCAGAGGCCTGGTCTCACTCCGCCCCTCCCTGAAATTCTAAATCCTAATAAGCCCAACCTCTTTTCTCTGTTCCCCTAGAAGTAGCACCTGTCTCTTGCCATTACTACCTCTGCTATCTCAGTGTTCCCGTTGGCACCGCCCTGTCATACCCTTACCCAGTTCCCCGTATGACATTCTCTCCATTAAGAAAACTAATACGGTGTCACAGTCCTGACTGGTGGCTGACAGGTACAATGATATCCAGCAGTCCTTATTTTAAATATAATTAATATCCTCTTTAGGTGTTATTTTTAGTGTTTAATTTCAGTTTATGTAAAAAATATTTTTAAGGGCTCTCACGTTCACTCACAATTTGGTGTTCTTAAAGCCTTTTTGTTTTTCCTGTTAGGTGTAAGATTCTTTCCCCCCATAATTCTTTTGGTGGTATCTGTGAGAAAGTCTCAAAAAACCCACTAACGTGTCTGTGATACTTCTACCTTAATCTGTCCTTTCCCTTCTGGTTGTATCTAAGCCAAAAGGAACGCAAGTTTTCCTTTTTAAAAAGAAAAGCAAACACTTTTAGCCCTGGGCAGCAGTAACTGAAACAGGCAGTGACGGGCAGGGGTGTGAATTTGAATGAGCTATCAGAATGTGGCAAGTTTAACAGGGCGTACGCAGCGGTTAATTAAAACCTAAAATTGGATAAAAACGTCTCATTTATTAATACATATTTATTTAATAAATAATGGTGTTAGTCACAGTGGGAGATACAAAATCTCTAACTATAAAACACGTACTCTCCTTCAATAAGATAAGAATCATTTCCACAACTACTGGGTTGGCCAAAAAGCTCATTTGTTTTTTTCCACAAGATGGCTCTAGTAGTGCTTAGCTGTCTTTAATAACGTCATTTGAAACAATTCTGTTAGACTTCATTATGACAGCTATCATATCAGCATGTATTTAAAAAACTTATCAAAATTGATTAATTTTTGTATAGACATTTTAACATTTTAATATGGAAGAAAATACGCAACATTTTCAGCATACCATGCTTTATTACTTCAAGAAAGGCAAAAATGTACAATTACTACATTGGAAAAAAAAAAAGGCAAAAATGCAACTGCAATGCAAAAAAAGATTTGTGCTGTGTATAGAGAAGGTGCTGTGATTGATCAAACGTGTCAACAGTAGTTTGCAAAGTTTCATGCTGGAGATTTCTGCTGGATGATGCTCCATGGTCCGGTACACCAGTTGAAGTTGACAGGGATCAAATCGAGACATTAATTGAGAACAATCAATGTTACACCATGGGGGAGAGAGCTGACATACTCAAAATATCCAAATCAATAGTTATTGGTGAAAATGAGAAACATGTCTTTTATTTTATGGAAAAAACCCAGACGGACATTTTGGCCAACCCAATACATAACTATTAACATATGAAAATCTCACTTTGCTAGCTATCTTTGGAAAATACATCACTTAAATTTCTGGTAGCCTCTGTTTACTTAACTGTAAGGACATTGTAATGACTAGGTCTCTGTTGCCATATATCTACCATGACAATCTCAAATTTCATTTTGTATTGAAGCACAGGGAGCTCAGCATCATTATGAAGAGAGGCAAAAGACTGGTTTTGTGAAGGGAAGAAGTAAAGAGGTAGAAAATTGAGTATCTAGAGTAGCAGTTAAATATAATTTGACCCCTGGCTGGTGTGGCTCAGTGGACTGAGTGCCAGACTGCAAATTGAAAGGTCGCCAGTTTGATTCCCAGTCAGGGCACACGCCTGGGTTGCGGGCCAGGTCCTCGGTTAGGGGCGTGTGAAAGGCAACCAACCAATGTTTCCCTCACACATCGATGTTCTCCCCTTCTCTTTCTCCCTCCCTTCCCCTCTCTCTAAAAAATAAAGAAAATCTTTTTTAAAAAAACGTAATTTGAAAAAATTTCTAATACATGTTAGGGAATTCTTTAGTGTCTTCCTCTAAGTCAAGGAAGAAGAAGAAAGTATGTCATAGGCAAATTATCTGTTTAAAAAATAAAAAGTTAGTTCTTATTATCACAGTCTTTGAAGACATTCTCTAAGCAGAAAGAATACTTCTAAAATCTCTTCCAGATTAAAAAAATGTCATTTGTTGTTTTTCATGTTTAAAAACTAAGTTAGTTTTGAGATACCCTTCTCTCAAAATTAACTGATCACCAGCCATGTGGTGGACTAGATGCTTTCACAGCTTTTTTAAAGAAATAATTATATTTAAAATACGGGTTAAAGGTTCACTGGATAGGCTAGATCATTTATCATTTAGTAGTTACGACTTAGCACAACTGGTACTTTTTGATGCAAGGGATATTTGGTGAAAACAACTTTCAATTTTATATTCAGTTAGTTACTCCCATGTAAACTGGGGCCGAGGTGGGGGGGGAAGACTCGAATTCTAATTATTTACTTTATATCTTACCTACATTGTAAGAAGCCTGGATAATTTCCTTCTAAACCTTAAAGTTCATCACATTTACACCAAAGAAATGAGGAAGATCGTAGTTTTACAACATGAATTTAACAATCTACCCTTTAAAACAAAGAAATTTTGAGACTCAAAACTGAAAGCATCAGGCCTTAGTACTCCAGAGCTACCATTACTATAAAAATCAATTTGCAAAAGTCCGTATGTCATAATCTCATTAATGTAATACATTGTATATCATTACAAATACACAGATGAAATTATAAAAGCACAAAATCTTACATGTAAATGTTAACAGTAGCTAATTCTGAGAAATAAGATGAAGGAGTATGAAGCAGAGTGAAAAGTTTCCACTTACTATACAGGGTCTGGCACAAATAACATCCCCTTCTTATTATAAACTTTAGTATTACAAAATCATAAGAATGTAATTCTATAACATAACAATATCACACTCAAGCACACCATATAACATTTTAGGTGAAAAGTTCAAGTTGTTGTCCATCTCGTGCAAGGCATCAATGTACCCTAACCAACCACACTCAAGCAAGCCTTACTTCTGCTGGACCCTGTATTTTAAAATTACAATATTTTTTTACAAAGCATATGCCTATAATAATTAATTAAAATTATATTAAAAATGAAAATTATGGATAACTCACTGAAGAAACCTGATCTTTAAATTCAAGTAACATAGTTACTCATTGAACTCATTTATGTATAAATTTCACTAAAGCACCTTTTATGTGTGAAGTACTGTTGTAAACTCTGAGAATACAGCAGTGAACAAGGACTCTGCCCTTCTATTCTGGATGATTACATACTGTGATATGTACTCTGAGGTGTATAAAGCTGGTACAGAGTAATGGGGTGAAAAGACAGCTAATTTAGATGGGGTATTCAGGAAAGAACTCTTTTAAAAGATTACACTTGAACTAAGGACCTAAATAATGAGAATGAGCCATATTTAAAAAAAAAAAAAAAAGAAAAGAAAATCCGGGAGGAAGCATGTCAAAGGCAACATCAATTGCAAGCATCTAGACTTGCAGGGGTGCCCAATCTGTGGCCCGCAGGCCATGTGTGTCCCATTAGGGCTGGAAATGCAGCCCAACACAAAATCATAAATTTCCATCAAACATTGAGATTTTCTGTGTAATTACATGTTGCAATGTATTTGCTGTGTGGCCAAGACAACTCTTCTTCTTCCAGTGTTGACCAGAGACACCAAAAGGTTGAACACCCCTGACTTGAGGATGGAAAGAACAGTGAGGCTAGAACACGAGTAGTAGGAGATAAGTTGAGTACATGAGCCTATGAGACTGAGTTCAAGGCAAAGAGTTCAATAAGTCACTAAAGGGCTTTGTGCATAGGGTTGATATAACATGACTTATATTTTTAAGACATCCCTCTGGTTGCTGTGTGGATAACAGTTGGGGGTGGGGGCCAAGAGTGAAAGTAGGAAGACCAATTATGAAGCTAAGCTATACATCAAGTGAAAATGATGGTGGCTTGGTCTGCATCAATGGTCTCTATTCGGACATCAGAGGAGATAAATAAAAGAAAATAAATAACCATTATAATATTTTGAAGTTAATTTAAAAAATACACAGAAATTTGTTTTTTCTCTTGGTATGTGTACTAAGATCTGGTTGTGGATAAAGATGTGACTATAGGAGTAGGCAGCTTAAAAAGGATATAGGCCGCAGCAGAAAGAAGGGACCCCTTCCTCTCGAGACAGCATGGATGGAATGGGAGAGTATGATGTTAAGTGAAATAAGCCAGGTGGTGAAAGACAAATGCCGTATGATCTCACCTATAAGAGGAATCTAATGAAGAAAATACACTAACAGACAAAATAGAACCAGAGGCATGGAAACAAGGAACAGACTGAAAGTGACCAGGGGGGAGTAGGGAGGGGTAAGGGGGTGGAAAGAAGGGGAAGGGACTAGTCAGGGAACATGTATGAACGACCCATGGATATGAACAACAGAGTGGGGACTGACTGTGGGTGTGGGGTAGGGGTGGGCTGGGCAGAGAAGGACAAAGGGGGAAAAATTGGGACAACTGTAATAGAATAACAATAAAATACTTCTTAAAAAAGAAAGGATACAGGCAAAGATAGTTATAAGTAAGAAGACGTAAGCTATATGAATGGTAAGCCACATTATCATTATTAGCCCATGCCTGAAAATTCCCCCACACAAATATCTGTTGGTCAGAATGTTTTACACAAGGTACGTAGTACACTGTATGTAAATGAGATTAAAACTGATCTTAAAATGTTGAATTTAGAACATCCCTCTTAATATAAATGCATACCCGAACTTATCATAGGCACACTAAAGTAGCAATGACTTTTAGAACTTTCATGGAAACATTAGGCAATCTAGTTTTTCAAAATTACTTATACTCAGCACATCTAAAACAATGTTTTACAAAGTAAAAGAAGGATAAATTGGGCTCATTATACCAATCTTGTCCTTTTTTTTATGTCTGAGTATTTCTATAATAAAAAGTTGACAGAAAAACTAAGTATTGAGAATGCTGACTGGCAGCCACAGTCCTCAGAATCTACACTTTTGATGAAAAGCAGGCTTCCCTATCTTGAAGGACTAGCATATTGAGCTCTCTAAAGCTGCCCGGACAAAGTGATATGCATCGGAAAGGTATCCACTTTATGAAACCTTTGTTCTGGATTAGGCCCTATGAATCTTTCAAAACAAAGGAGTTCAAGTTTGCTGTTCAGAACAATACACTAAACATAAAAGATTACCAATGACTTATGAACTCCTACTGCAGCATGAATCATGCCAGCAACACTAGGATATTGGTTTCAACAAATATCTATTTTATTTTATAAACTTCACCAGAATATTATCAACATCAGTATTAGAAAATGGAAAGCTAATGAAATTAGGAGGCAGCATCAGCACACTGCATACTGTGTTTCTCATCACTAATGCAGAATCTAATGGATGAGAGATCCATCTTTTAACTTAAAAAAAAAAAAAAAAGGCAGCCTATAAACCTAGAAAATAGACCACGATTTGACAAAGTTATTAAAGAATATTTTGCTACCTAAATTCAATAAACTGCATTAGTGGAACCAGTTTCTTTTATAAGACAAAGAGAGGCAGCTTTCTTCTTATCTTTTATTATAGTTCAAAAGCCTGATTATCTTAACAGTTGCTTGTTTTCCCTTAGTGATACCTGAAGTTGATGACTGAAAGATTAGGGGCTTATAAATATTCTTTCTATAAAGATTTTTCCCTGACTCTATAATAGTCAGAGGATATTATAAATGCTGGATAATATCAAATTCTCAGAAATCAATGCTTTTCACAAACACTGGGTTGCCTACCTGTGAAATACAGCTTTTAATATCTAACCCTGATTTTATTTGATACCATGATGAAATATTTTTCTGAAAAGTAAATGCTTATTAGTGATTTCTACTATAGCTCCATAAGAGCACAGGCAGAATCTATGTTTAGGTGATTACTGCATGTTTTGATTCAGTTATCTGCAGGGTGTCTGCATGGTACTCTTACTATTTAAAGCCAGCAAAAAAGATTACAGCTCACTCTAACTGGATTTTCACAGCTCCCTATCATTTGGCTTGAATTCCTCATGGACAGATTAAAAGGGCCAAGGCAAACAATAGTCTTTTTACAAGGTGGTTATTGAAAAAAAAAAAAAGAAGAAAAGAAAAAAGTATCCTTTATGATCAAAACAAAATTATTGAAGGAAGAAGTCACAGGAAAACAAAGTTGAATGTATAACAGAAGTAAAACTCTGGGTGTAGTCATACAATGAATCTAAAACAGCATTTGAAAGAACGGTAGTTTTTATTCTGAAATCTGTAACATAGAGGATATTCATTCATACATGGTTTTAGAGTTTAAAGATGGCTTAGTATGGCATCAGAAGAACAGAGTTGGAAGGACCTTATCATTCAGTTCAACCTACCATATAGTATGGATAGAAAGACTGAGGCCCCAAAAACTCACATGGCATTTCCAAATCAACTACTGGCAGATCACCAAAGTAATGATGTATAAATAGTTCATGCTCTTTTACATTTTGAGGTAACCACCTGTGTATTCTCTCCTGGTTTACCATCTTCACTCACTTCAAACGATCAAACTTCCCCATCTATGATTCGCCTTTCTAGGTGAGTCCTGGGTGCAAAAGTTTTCCTTTGTGTCCTTATTTCCTCTATTCTTAATGCAATCCCAGGAAGTAGTTTTGTTTACTATAGCCATTTTACAGAAATCACAGTAAAGAAACCAAGTCTTAGAGAGATTAAGTGACTTGTCCAAGATCACATAGCTAGGAAATGAAGAGTTGGATTTAAAATAAGGATTACAAGACTCTAATGGATGAGCTGTTAACCACCTACATACCTAGCTTCTCTGTTTGCTTTTCTTTATTTCATGGATAAGCACCATTGATTTCTACTGTTCCTTCCCCCCACCATTCATTCACACAGCTCCTCCAAACCCGACCCTCGGTGTCTCCACATTATTGTTTAGGATTAGGTAAGTGGTTTGTTTCTTAGCCCAAGTCTTAAGTAAGATCAAGATCCAACATTCTTTCCTTCTCCACTGCCACTGTCTTGACTGAGGCTTCATCATTGCTCTGCCAACATTACTTAAGGGAAGACCGCTCAATGGCCTCTAGGTCTTCGGTCCACTCCCTTAGTGCTGCTTCTCTAATTTAAAATCCTTCAAGTCAAAATTCCTCTGGCACATCCACATACATTATTTTTTAAGCCAGAAGAACTAAAGATCCCAAGAGAAATAAATTTTAAAAAGTATATTTGTATTTACTTATAATTTTTCTTAAAGAAACTCTAGAAGGATATACAGTGGTAGGCAAAAGTAACTTTACAGTTGTGAATACATGAGCTTCTCTTATATTATTATTTATTCACTACTGTATTATTTATTTGTATTACAAATGTAAACCTACTTTTACCCACCCCTTTATAAGAACCTATTAAAAGTAGTTACCTGGATTTGGGGGAGGTGAGGGATAGTAACTGGGTGAATGGGGAACAACATGAAGAGCGATTCTTTACTGTATATATAACTTTATAATGCTCAATTTTGAACTAAAGATTACCTATTCAGAAAGATGTGGAAAGGGGAAGGGGGAGGGGAGGGAAGAAAGAGGAAGAGAAAGAAATGAAGTAGAAAGATGAACCAAGGAAGCTCAATATCACCCTCTTGTTCCAGAAGGTTCCTTCTGCATTTCCTACCTGGCAATAAAATGGTAATTTCACACCCACCACCCCCCAAGAGAATAAAAGTGTTTTCCCAAACTATGATCCTCCTTGCCTCGATCCTTTTGTTTTTCCCTCTCCTTCCTAATTCCTTTCCAGTTTTTCCAGACTGCTTAAGTATCAACCCCTTTAGAAAATCTTCCTTGACTGACTCATTTTGGGTGGTGTCACTGTACTCCCCTGGGACAGTGGACATCTCCCTGTCACGTAACTCATGCTACACATCTATTTGTGTGTCTGACTTCCGAACTAGATGAAGTTTCTTGAGATCAAAGGCATCATCTTATTTATCTTTGCCATCTCCAGTAACTGTAATAGAGCCAGGCATTTTAATGGCATCCAAAGCATTCCATGGCACAACTTATTTACCTTTGCTATGGCCCATGGGTCAGATCATACAGTCACTGTGAGTTAATCTTGCCATATGGAAAATACTGCTTTGGTCACCACAACCTCCCTTTATAGGTCTCCAGAGTTAGCAAAATCCAAGCAAAATACCTACAGAGTTAAAGGTAAAAAGGAATTGAAAACCCAACACTCCAGGCCAGAACTCTCCTGAGTCCGGCACCTACGTATCCTTTTTTTATCTCCCCTTGAATGTTCCAAAGGCTTTTCAAATACCACAGTCCAAAGGAAAGTTATGACCTTCTCCCTCATACTATATCCTGGTCAGTAAAAAAGTATCACCATCATGCTTCCAATGATGCAAATGAGAAAACTACTGGCTATGCTTAGTATCTTCATCTCTTCTACCACATCAGATCCATCATTAAAGACGTAAGTATGTCTCAAATTCATCAACTTCTGTATCTCCAAAGCCAAATCCCTGTCCAAGCTACTACTACACCTCTCCTAGACTACTGTGCTACTTATCTGGTTTCTCTGTATGCACTCTTATCCTCTGCAATCTGTTTTTCCACACTGCAGCTGGAGTGATCTTTTCAAAACACTAATCTGATCATGACACCCATCCGATTAAAATACTTCAAAGGCATCCTGTTACTCTTAAGATAGAGACCAAAATCCTCAACCCCGTGTACAAGGCCCTGCAGATTCCAGCCCCTATCTGCTGCTCTGGCCTCATCTCACACTGTGCTCCCTCCCCCTCCTCCGCATTCTGGCCACGCAGACAGTCTCTCAGCCTCCCTTTACACCCGTCTCCCTCCCGTCTAGGGAACTTTGTGGGTGGTTGTTGCGGGATCCTCTGCCTGTAATGTCCCTAGTTGCCTCACTAATTCAGGAAAGTTTGCTTGACCATTCTACGTAAACCCCATTATATGCTATTTAAAGCATTATGCATGCTTATCCTTAACATTTATCACAATTGAAATTTTATATTTACTTATGTAATTTCATAATTGCCATTTGTTATTTCCCCCCACTGTACCATAAGCTCCATAGGGTCAGGCACTACAACTGTTATTGATCACCGTGAACTCTTCAAGACCCAGCTCAGTGCCTGGCACAGTAGGTACTCAATAAACATCTGATGAACGAGTGACAGAAGGGAGGGAGGGCATCTGTTAGGTGGTAATATCTAGGCTATACTCAGTCACCAATGTCCTGGTATGTGGGAAAAGAAGAGACTACGTACCAGGTAATTAATTAAATGTGAGGAACCTAGTAATTTACAAGTTATCCTAAGACCCTTCCCTTCCCTTCAGTCCCAGAATATTATACTCTTCTTCATTCCAGACTGTTGAACTAACTCTCACCACACCCAAGAAACTTGAAAGACCATTTACTCCATCCCCCTCATTTCACAAGTAAAGAATATGAACCCAAAGATGTTAAGTGACCAGCCCAAAGTAACCCACAAGTTAACAGGAGAGCAAGGATGACAATCCAAGCTTACCAGTCTAATGTGGCATTCACTATATATGTACTATGGTAACACACCATAGATTTTCTTTTTCAGGGAAAAGAATACAATACTTATTACCAATTTATAATCTAGTAACGCTGTAAATATATACAAGTTTGTCTGGTCACTTGTTCTAATTCTGGGTTGAGAAAATGGGGTAACCACAACTATATCTTCAAAGGGCTACCTGAAAACTGTACATTTAGTAACTGCACAGTTCTTGTCTATGGGATGAATGATCTGAAAGCAGTTACTTGGACATCATCACAAGTAAAGCCCCAAGGGAAATTTTAATTGTTTCAAAGATGTGAAAAAACCTGTATGTGTGTGTGTGGGCATGTGCAGGTGGGTGTTTGTGAGATTAGTTTTGAATATGCTGAAGCTGAAGTTCTAGACATGTGCAGCAAGCAGTTGTACTTATCTGCCTCAAGTTCCAATAACAGTTCTGGCCTACTGATGTCTTGGAAAATGGGGTCAAGGACAAAGAGACTGTGAACCAGATGCCAAGTCTTCAGTAAAAAAGAAGTACTTTCTAGGAAATACAGGGAAGGGAAAGAAAGTTTTATGCTGAATGGCACAAGCCTCAGAGGAATATATTTTAACTTACTCTATTTGAAATAAAGAGAGAAAGAACAATGATTTGATAGGAAGGATGGATATAAGAGGAATAAAAAATTCACCTCTTGACATCAAAGTATACAGGATGTAGTAACATTGGATGGAAACTTAGATTCTAGTAATGACAGACTAGATAAACCAAGAACAACCCTTTCTCTAAGAACTACTTAATGGTTAGGAAACTTTAAAATTTATATATTTATAGTTGATTTGGTGGTATCTAAGATTTATCAATTCTATTTCTGAAACTAGATTAAGATTACACTAGAATGCCTTCAGGGGCAATAGAAATGGACCCACTGAGCGCTTTTACCATTCAAACACAATACTAGTTAGGTTGAGTCTTCCCTGCCTCTACTTGGTCATCTTTGTATGAATCCAGTGGTTTTGGGGGTTCTTATAAATCTTTTTAAAATGGTTTTTAACTGATATTCATTAAGAACAGTGAGTACCTAGAACTGTGCCACTAATGAAAGGTAACATTATCTGAGAAGGTGTATTTCTTTACCACAAACAGTGTTGTACCACCCTTCGGGCCTTCTCTTGCAAACAGAATCAAGCCTCGAATAATGCCTTTTTAATTGCATCCTCATGATTATAGATATAGTACAGTCCTGTATATATCTGTGAATGTAAAATATCCTCTACATACTGTAGTACACACAGTAGTGACTGTACTTTATCCGAGCTGTTTTTACTGATGTTGTTCTAGAATGCTTTCTTTCCAGATGATGATTGAGAAGTAATTTAATAAATGATGCCAGGTATCACAATAGTAACTGACCTTTGCTGTTTTTAAGGGCTTCTGTTTTTTTTAACCTTAAAAAAAAATGGAGTGTGCTAGATAGATATCTCTATAATTTTGTTCAGAAGACGTCAGATCCTGGAAAAGCTGATGCAGCTATTAATGCATTAACATGCTATCACTGGTCTTTTTACATAAATATACATATAATTTGAATATTTGTAAACTTTACCTGTGCTGTCAACTTTGGTAAAAGTATCCCAGTTGAATTGTAGGGTTGGCATTGTACAGAAATTAATAGCTATATTCATCTAGAAATGTTAAACATAATTTTTTTCTGTTTCTACAGGGGTAAAACATTGTATTGAATACGTAAGGTCTTAGCTAATGGGCTTGATTACAGAAACTAATAAAGTATTCTCTAAATCATGAAAAAAATTAAAGAAATGGACCCATTGGAACTATACCCAATAAAATCATAGACTATAAAATAAATAAAATTAGATAAATACACCAATTAGAAGACAGTGACTATCAGAATAAATTTTTAAAAATCCATTTATACGCAAGATTCTCATTTCAAATATAATGACATAGGCATGATAGAAATAAAGAAATAAGAAACATATACCATGCAAAAACTGCTCAAAAGATATCTGGAGTAGCTATATTAATATCAGACCATGTGCACTATGCAGGAAAAAAACAGCTGAAAACAAAAAGGGATACACTATATAGTGATGAAAGAAAAAGCCAATTCACCAAAAACACAAAAAAATCTAAATGCAAATATATGTTCTTTATTATTTTTTCTCTCTTTCTTTGAATTTATTTTGCACTTGCTTATATTGGTTCTTAAGTTGATTTGAGGCCTTCTTTTCTAATATAAGGATTTATGATACAAATTTCCTTCTAGATACTATTTTTGCTGCATCTAATAATTTCTCATGTCATATTTTTGTACCTTCCAAGTTCTAAATATTTTATAATTTCCTTTGTGACTTTCTTTTTTGACCTAGGGATTACTTAGATATGAGATATGTAATTTCCAAGCATTTAGAGATTTCTCTGAATCTTTCTGTATTGATTTCTAGTTTCAATACATTGTAATCAGAAAATATACTTGTACGATTTTAGTTCTTATAAATTAGGTAAGGTTTGTTTTAGGAATCAGGATATGGTCTATTTAGTGAATGTTCTATGTGTATATTGTGGTTGTTGATTGATTCAATTATTCTATTCTTCTACCTCCTTGTTCCTTTTCATCTGGGGTAAGGACAAGATGGTGGCAGAGTAAGTGGAAGCTACAGAAACCTCCTCTCAGGTCGGAACTGGAATTACAACTAAATTAAAGAAAAATCATCCTGAATAACCCACTGAACACCAGCTGGAGAGAAGCCTTATAACCAAGGATGGACAGAAGAAACCATTTCACCAAAAGGAGACTGGTAGGCTGTACGGAGAAGATACGAGAGGGCTGGCTAGGCTCCCATGGGTGGCAGCTAAAGTTCTGGAGGGATATTTCAGAGGCTGGGTAGTTTCCCCTGAGAAATGTGGGGTCAAGCTGGGATCCCCAGCCTACAGCACCAGAGTCAGGAGAGGAACCCAAATAACATCTGGCTGTGAAAAGCAGCAGGGTTTCTGTCTGTAAGGGAGAGATAGCTAGAGATGCAGAGAGCCCCTTAAAGGGCCAAATCACAAATTTCATTTGCAGGCACTTATCTGGGACTCCGGCAGAGGAAGGGCAGAGTGGACTAGAGATGCTCGAGGAGAATCTGGGGCTGGTAGCTCTGGGGAAAAAACTCAAGGAAGAGCCACCAGGATCCCTGTGCTATGTCATTCCCCATACTCTAGGAGCCATCTTTTCCAGCCAGAGCACTCCCTTCCAACAGGCATCAGTCTGAGGGAAAGCAATACCCTGACCACAGGAATTGTTCTGTCCTACCCTGTGGAGCCTAAGTCATGCTGTTGAGTACAACTAGAGATTGTTATCTCAAAATTAAGTTTAACAACTAAGGCAGATCTCTAGGAGCTTTGAGACTTTAGCTGACTCTCCCCTGGGTGTAGTGTTGGTAAAAGCCAGCCTTGGTACACAGCCTTTTTCTTTCTGCACACACCCAGGAGCAGCAGAGGAAGTCACATGCTGCGGATCGCAAAGAGGTTGCCCACAGCCAGTCACAGGCAGCATCAGACATAGGTCTGCCACAGTCATTGCAGATCTACCTAATACAGAGAAACAAATACAAAGAAGCAGCCAAAATGGGAAGGCAAACAGGCCCCAAATGAAAGAACAAGAGAATTCTCCATAAGAAGAATGAAATGAAAGGGAGAGAAGCAATTTATCAGATAGAGAATTTAGAGTATCGGTTATAAGGACACTCAATAGCGTGAAAAAAGACACGGAAACAATAAAAAGGACCAATCAGAAATAAAGACTGCAATATCTGAAATAAATAACATACTGGAAGGAATAAACAGTAGGTCAGATGAAGGAGAGGACTGAATCAGTGATTTGGAAAACAAGGGAGAAAAAATCACCCAAGCAGAGCCGAAAAAAAGAAAAGACATAAGAACAGCTTAAGAAACCTTTGGGACAACATGAAACGTAACAGCATCATATCCATCTGTTACGTTGATTACTGAGAAAGAAGTAGTGAAGTCTCCAACTATGCTTCTGGATTTTTGACAAGTGCAAAGGTAATTCAATAAGGAATTATAATTTTTCAACAAATTGTTTTGGAACAATTAAACATTCAAATATACATATGCAGAAATACCTCAACATAAACCTCACACTTTATACAAAACAGACCTCTCAAAACAGATTCTATCCCTAATAGTAAAATTTAAAACTATAAAGTTTTTTAGAAAATGTCGAAGAAAATCTTCATGACCTGAAGTTAGCCAAAGAATTCTTAGACATGCCACCAAAAGCAAGATACATTAAAGACATAATAAAATACACTTCACCAAAATCAAAGCCTTCTGCTCTGCAAATAACACCGTTAAAAAACGAAAATAGAGGCTGCCAATATGGGAAATAATATTCACAATACATGTATCAGACAAATGACATGTACTCAAAATATATAAGGACCTCTTACAATTTTATATTAAGGAAAAAAATTTTAAGTGAGTATATGATTTGAACAGACAGTTCACAAAAGAAGAAATATAGATGACCAATAAACATATAAAAATATGGTCGGCATCACACTGTCAACCCACATAGTCAAAAGACGGACTTGTATTCAGAATATATAAAGACCTCACAAACTTACCAGTAAGAGAACATAACCTAATTTTAAAATGTGCAAAATAGTTGGAAGTTATATGGATTGCAAATAGGTACATAAAAAATGTCCGATGTTATTAGCATTATAAATTCAAATTAAAACCATGATGAGATAACACTACACACCAATATGAATAGATGTGGTAAATAATATTTAAAACACCAAGTGTTGATGAGGATGCAGGGCAACTAAAATTCTTATTGCTGCTGGTAAAAATGTAATACAGTGTAACCACCCTGTAATAGAGTTTAGCAGTTTCCCATAAAAACTGAAAATAAAAAAATAAATGTACATTCATCATGTTTTACATCAACCCCTAATCTAGTCATTCACTAAAACGAAAGGAAACTTATGTTTGCAGAAAATCTTCTACATGAATGTATAGCACCTACATTCATAATCACCAGATGTCCTTCAAGAAGAAGTAGAAGAATAAACAGTGTCACATCAATACACTGGAATATTACTCACTAAAAAGAGGGATAAACTGTTGACTTGCTCCAACTTAAATAATCTCAAACGCATTATGCTGAGGGAAGGGAACCAGTCTGAAAAATACATACTATTTGATTCATTCATCTAACAGTTTTAAAAAGATAAACCTTTAAACATTTAGTGCCAAGCAACATATCAATGTTTGTCAGGTTGTAGGAATGGTCAGAGTGTAAATTCAAAGGGGCAACCCAAGGGATTGTGGGGGACTGATGAATCTTTTCTGTGCCTTGTTTGTGGCAGTAGTTACATGAATCTATGCATGTGTTAAATTAAACATAACAAAGATATTTAGAAAATATTTGTATATTTGGAAACTAAGTAGTATTCTTCTAAATAATTCATAAAAGAAATGTTGCAATGAAAATTAGAAAACATTTTGAAATAAACTGTAATGAAAATATTCTACTCCAAACTTATGGTATATACCTCAGGCTATTATTAGAGGAAAATTCATAACCTTAAATAAACATTAGGGGTAAAAACTCAAAATAAATGAGTTAAATATCTTTCTCAAGATGCTATAAGATGAACAGCACATTAAACCTGAAGAAATTAAAAGGAGAAAAAAATAATTAGAGGAATAATAAGGATTAATGGAAACAAACATATTGTCAAAGAATCAACAAAGCCAAAGGTTGGTTGGTTGTAAAAACTAATTGATAAATTTCCAACAAGATTAAGAAAAAAAGAGAGTAAGCACAAATAATTGATATTAGGTTGAAAAAAGCATTATCACCACACAATTAATAATATATACAAGAAATCTTGACAAGATCTTATAGAAATTTTTATGTCAAGAAAAATGAATATTTACAGAAAATGAACAAATTCCTAGGGGAAAATTACAACTTACCAAAACTGACACAAAAAGAAATAGAAATCTGACTAGTCCTGTAATTGGAAAAATTATTTAACTATTAGAAAAATTAAGTCCACCAAATAATCTTTATGTTAAGTGGCTTCATAAAGTGAAGTGTACCAAACAGTTAAGGAATAACACAAAAATTACACAAACTCTTCTACACTATAGAATCAAAAAAGTGTATTATTTAACTCTTGAAATGGAAAATGGGTTGTGGAATACTACTTAACAATATAAAGGAACAAACTGATACATGAACAACCTAAAGTTATCTCAACAGCATTATGTAAAATGTAAAAAGATGTATCTAATAGGCTACGTACTGTATGATTACACTTATATAATGCTGAGAAAAGGTAAAACTTTTCAGTTGGACAAGGGCTGGCAGTTGCGGAAAAAAAACTGCACATGGAGTATGAGGAAACTTTTCAGGATGACAGAAACACTTTACACACCATGACTGCGGTAAGAATCACATGACTGTGTAGTTTGTCAAAACTCACGGAATCATATTTCTAAGATGTTATCTCAATAAATCTGAAGGAAAAAACTAATACATAAAAAAGTATATGAAAATTTCTAAAAAATAGTATCAATGGTAAAAATTTTAAGCAGACACTGCTTTTTTAGCTTCAGAATCACACATCTTGTGATATATCAGTATAATTCCTTACATTTAGTTTAAGCCTTGACAATTTTTCAAATTAGTTTGCAGCTGCAAATTCACTGCACCTAATACTACTGACTGATGAATGAAATTTAAGGATCTTCAGTAAAAAGAATAAATAATCTAATATTTACTTACAATTTGAGCAATTTCATGAGTGTATTTATACAAAAGCACTACTCTTCTTTGTCTGGAGAGCTTTGAAAGATAAAAGTATTTTTCATGTACTCTTGTCTTTCATCATTTTTCTTGCATGGATTTAATTTCTAGAAAAAGTCCAGCCATTGCTAATATCACAAGAACAGTTTGTGCGGCATCGATGTAAATTGGCAGCCAAAGAGAGTGGACTGAAATGTGCATATGTGAACAAAGATGACTTCATTGTAATAATGCGGGGGGGGGGGGGCGGGTGCTGTAGATGCTGTTGAGTGAGCATGTGTACTGTGTGGCCATCACATTCAAAATGACTGAGCGAGTAGAGCAACAAATCCGCAACAAATTTTGCATTAAGTTCAAACATTCCTCTGCAGAAACTATTTCAATGATTCTATGGGAAACTGATGACTGGCAGCTTCATCATGACAACATGCCTGTTCATGCTTCACATCTCATGCAAAGTTTTTGGTAAAACAACAAATCACCCAGGTGACTCAGCCACTCTACAGCCCAGACTTGGTGCCCTGTAACTTCTGGCATTCCCCAACACTAAAATCACCTTTAAAAGGGAAGAGATTTCAGACCATCAATGAAATTCAGGAAAATATGCTGGGGCAGCTGATGGCGACTGGGAGAACCATGTGAGGTCCCAAGGTAACTCACTTTGAAGGGGACTGAGGTATCATTGTCCTAGGTACAATATTTCTTGTATCTTCAATAAATATCTCTATTTTTCATATTACATGGATGTATACTTTCTAAACAGACCTCGTATTCCAAATACATATTACTTTTTAAAATTTGATATCGACTATTTTCTTTTTCTACTGCGGAATGCCTTCCTTTAGCTTCCTTTTTTATGAAAAAGATGCTGTGATTGCAACATGACAACCAAACTGATTTTCATGATCTGCTTCCAGGTGGCCTGTTGAAGCTGGCACATCCATGGGGGCCAAAGGCTGCCATTTCACAACCTCCTGCAGGAGCTCAGAAAGAATTAAAACAGCAGCATTCATTGTTGCATTTCCCTAACTGCACCTGCTGTGTTAGTGATCATCACATATGTAACAGCATTTACAAAGTGCTTTGTGTTTATACCCACAAGGTCCAGCCAATCTCTGAGATACATCCAATCTGCCTGTAGGTATATGCCATCTCAGAGCATTAACCCCAATGACACCATCTGGAGTTCTTTCATTACATACTTTCAGTGTCTTGAAATCTAAGATATGTTAATAACACCTACATGAATGGAATGTGTTACAACTGACTCTGTTTTAGTGGAAAAGTGTACCCCGTAACTACATCTATTCAAAGAAACATGTGTTATTCCTATCATCCTGATATACGCATTCCATTTAGTAGGATATTAAAAACATTTAAACCAGCTGCTTTAAAACTATCTATAATAACACATTATAATATAAAAATAGATCATCATGTAGATATCTAGTTCCTAATTTTTGCTGTTTAATTAAGGAAGGTTGAGGTTCTGTTTCTCTATTTGTGCTGACCAAGATTTGTCTAACATGTCAACCATATATTACGGTTTATTCCAATCTGTTCTGTTTGGAAGATGCCACTCCAATAATCACTAGACTTGGAGGAAAGTTTGTGAGAAATGAAACTAGATGTTTTAAAAAGACTGAACAGATTGCTTCCATGTGGATTAGCATCATTCGTATCCAGGATACTTAAGGCGCTTTTACAATGAAGTAAAAATTAGAACTATAATAAGTAATTATAAAGAAGAGCTTAGCTTTTAGGGAAGCCACTTTTTCGTTCAGGAAGAAAAGACTTGGCTGACATCCCAAGTTTACTCCCTCCTAACCTGTAACCTTATACAGAAAATTTAGCTTACAGAAGTCATACATAACCTAACTGGTGGCAAACACCAAGGTCCTCAGAAAAAGACCTCTGTGGAATAATATATTTAAGTGTAGTAATCTGCCCTGCAACTAAGTACCAAATCAACACAGTAGGTGATGCCAATTAAGATCCTGAAATAAATTAGACTAGGCACGAAGAGTCATCAATGAGGACTGGAATTTTAATCAGTATTTAAAATAGAAATCCTAGAAGTTACATTCATTTTTTCCCACACAACTGATGCTAAATTATATTAATTGTAGCATGCTTGATAACATTTAAAGTACAAAAAAATAGTGGAAATTATGGAGACTTTGCAGGAGGTGGTACATGTACAATACAAGTGTGTGCACATGCACACTTAAACCAGGGACGCAGACTAGAAAAACAGTTGGTTATTTTTCTAACACAGAAATTCAGTTTTATCATTTTTAAATGCTTAAAAGGTAGATTTTTTTTATCTACAAACCACTTCTAAAACTATCATTTATTTGTTTAGTCTGCAAATATTTGAGTACTTGTTATGATGCAAGGAGATATAATGTTGAATAAGACACACAAGGTGTATATAATCTGGCAATTAGACACAAAATTACAAAGTTTTCTATTCAGATTAGGTACAGATACTATGGGCACAAATGCAGGGCCGACTAGTGAGGGGTAGAGAATACTTCGTGAAGTGACATCTACAGCATCTACAGTGAGTTCCAAAATTAAATGGAACTGGCACAAGAGGTAGAGAGGAAAGAATATTCCAGGTTGAGGGAATAGCCTTTAAAAAGATTCAAAAGTGAGAAAAAGTATAATAGCTGAGAAACTGGTGATCGCAGAATCATTTATTAATGTTACTAATAAAAAAGTAAAATAACTACCACATATTGAGAGCCTACTACACACTACTACATACCTTCTTAGACACACTGCTTCTAGCATGTATGGCTTTCCAATGACCACTATCCCCATTTTACAGAAGGATAAAGGGAAGGGTCAAAAAGAATAACTTCCTCTGTCAGGAAAATCATTTAAATGATTAAGATGAATAAAGAAGATCACTGGAGTCCTGTCCAGGGTGCCTTTCCAAGTCATCTCAACCTTTCCACCTTTCTTGGTCTGAGACATTTTTTAATTCCACAAATTACGGATAATTGATAGTAATGCAAATGATTATTTTTACTGATAAGCACATTAATTCTAGCCAGCGGAGTTGTAACCGATTTCCCTCCCCTATGAAGATAAAGGCAGCTTTGAGTCCATTCAGCAGTTCTGTGCCTCGTATTCCTGGTAGCCTGTGCACATGTGTCCACTCTTCTCCTTTGAGCTATTTGTAACATCTTGCTAATTATTATTCACTAATGAGTTAAATAATACTTTTGATGTGTGTTTATGTGTACTTTTATGAGTCATAATTTACTTTTTAAAAAAACTTACCCTTTAACAGCCCCAAAGCACAATGAGTCAGAATTTCAAGGTCTATGTGGCTTCCATATGGTTCCTAAGACAAAGTTCCTTCCTCTACCCACGACTCACTTCTCTCCTTTTTCTCTTGGATGTTAATGACAACATAATTTTTGTAATACCTCTTGAAAAGGGTCTCACCAAATTTTTTACAGCCAATATGATAAAACTTACTAAAAAGTCCAGCATGAGACTACTTTCATTCTCTCATTAACTTCTTCACGTAACTGTAATTCCTCAGCCCCTGTAGAATGAAAAGGAAAAATAAAAGGTACCTTCTCTCACTCCAAGGCTTTTCACAGCCAAGCGACCACAAAAAGAAGGAATAGGACTATAGCTCATGCCATGTAGCACTCTGTCAAGCATAATTCAAATCAAATCCCATCAGGCAAACTCTGGGATAATTAAAATGTACTGATATAATAAATAGGAGAAAGTTGGTGACTTGGGGTAGAACTTATGAAACCTTGTCTCCCGCTTTTGCTGAATATTCTCTTTAATGTTAGATTACCTTTCTTGACCTTGTCTTTTTGAAAATCTCAGATTGTTTCTGTACAACAAAACTAGTACCTAGTGACAAATACACAAACCTATACAATGGAAATTGAGTGGTAAATTTCATTACAATATAAAATACCGAACAACATAATGGGCCAATGATATGGTATTCGTTCAATTCACAAGGAAATTGTAAAAACTTTAATTTAAAAAGGGAGAAAAATCCAGTGCACACACTTATATAAAGATGTATTTGTTTACCAGCTTAACAAAACTGACAGCATAGAGCTCCTTTTGCATGTTACAATGACACATGTTAAAGGTATACTTCCTTCGAACCAAACATTTACTCTTCACCACTGGTGAAAGGCAACAAGATCTCTTTACAAAATCTCATCTTTTTCAATAAATTTTGCATGAAAACATGTTATCCTGGCACAAAGTTGCCTGCTGTCACATTCGAAGTATGATAAATGTTTAATGAAAACAACACCACACAGCTTGGTGTCAGACAACAGCTATCACATGGCCCTGCTTTGATCCAAACAGACACTTAAAAGGGCTTCTAAGCACACTCTGCACCACAGAGTTCTATAACCTATATGCAAATAGGGGTAAATTAGCATAAATGACTTCCTGCTGCATAAAGAAATAAGAGGTAAGGAAAAATATGACAGGCTCTAAGAGTATGTAACTACTGTCAAAACTCAAGGGTCCAACATTCCCAAATCACAACATCTTCTGCCAAGCACTTGGTAAGAAAAATCTCATCAACAGGAATTTATTACGTGAAACTCCACAACTGAAGACACTGGAGCATTGCCAAGGTCAAAGCCACAACTAACATATCTATAAAGTATGATTACTACATGGTACTGGACTTCTTATACACACTGCCTTTAATACCTATAGCTTTTGAAATATCATTATTCCCATTAACAGAAGAATAAATTAAGACTCAAAGACAATAATTTGTCCTGTAAAGGAAAAATTGTGAATGACTTAAAATGAGCAAAAAATGTTATTTTTGCAGAGTAACTTTCCCCAAATGTAAACACCTTAACACACTTCGTAAAAAGATACACAACTCAAAACAGCTACATGTTTATTTGTAGCAATTCCTATGAACAACTATGTTACCTCTGTTGATATTCTTCCTGCATTTATAGTCTATAAAGATATACCTAAAATAGTTGCGTTATAACTAATATAACTTCTAATTACATTGCATAGAAAACTTTTTTTTTCACTTTATTTTTATTGTTTACACTATTACAAACGTCCCTATCCCCTCCCACCACTTTGTCCACTTTTTCCCAGCTCTCGCCTCCCCTTCCTTCTGGCCTTCACCGCACTGTTGTCTGTGTCCGGGGGTTATGCATATTATGTTCTTTGGCTAATCCCTTCACCTTCTTTCATCCAGGCCCCGGAAACCCCCTCCCCTCTGACAGCTGTCAGTCTGTTCCATGTATCCATGCCTCTGATTCTACTTTGTTTGTCAATTTACAGTCAATTTCTTAATGAAAGATTTTAAAAACAGGTAAATCTAGGCTGTAGGCTATATCTGAAGTCCAATTTTGCTGCTATTCCAGTGACTTCTATACATATTCTGAGAAAGATTTAAAGACAATTGATTTAGTGACAGTCACATTTCAGTATAAGAAATTCTACTTAAATATATCCATGCCCCCACCCCCATACCCAGCAAAAAGAACTACGGTACTTCAGTTGTCAGGATATGGGTATGTATGTCCAGTGACAAGCAGGGAAGAATTCTTGCCTCCTCCAAAATTACAAAGGTTTAGGAAGTTATAAAGGAACAGAAGTATAAACTCAACTGTCTGAGCAAAATATTCCAGCAGTGTTGATGGGTACATTCCTGAAAACAGCTACTAAAAAGTTAATATTGGAATAATAAAAGTAAAGGCTTTTCATAGTAGCAAATCATGAAGGAGAAAACACTTTAGGAATGAACACTAAATTAGGTTCCTCATGAATTCTAAAGTTACTCAAATTAAGAAAGCATTTAACTAGGTAATCACTGCTTTAAAACCAAATTTTCCTGACTGGTGATTTAAATAATGATTGAAAATAGATTTAAATGAAATCCATTCTGAAGGATGACATTATGATTTAAAGTAAATAGTAGAATGTCACTGGTGGCATTGACATAGTTATTCACAACTAATTATTCAAATAAGCCTCTAAAATATATAGTAGTCAACTATACTTTATGGAGTTGGATCAAAATATTACTAAAGAGCATCCAAAAACATGATAATCCAGAAGACCCAGGTGGGGTGTACAATGTTCACAATCATCAACTATGTTGGCATTATGAGATGCCACAACAAATTTCCTGTTTCTGATTTTGTCGCTCAATAAAAATTTGCTTAACAAAATCACATTAAGCATCCAACTGCAACCTAATAACCCTATTTATAACATTCATTTTCATGTTGCAAAGATGAGCCCCCATAAAAGAAACTGTCTAACAATACGATAAATATTTAAGTTTTTAAAACTTGGGGGAAAACTACTAAAAACAAGACAAATAAGTATAAATGTTTAAAAGACAAAATTTTCTTAGGAATCAAAATTTATTAATGTAAATCATTAAAAATTAGAGTCATTAAAGCTTCCTGATAAAATCTAAGAATCGCTGTCTTCCTTGTATTAACCATTCACATGGTGTTCTAAGGCAAGACACCTTCTAGTCCCTACAAACTCCTGATACCCTTCTACTTTATGTTAGGCCTCCCTTATTCAGCAGATTAATACAATGAATAGATCAATTTATAACATTATAAGACAAATTCTAATTATAATCATTCAAAAGTTCCAGTAATCTCCAGAACTGCACTTAATTAGCTGCTATTTATAAAAGGCTTTTCAGAATTACCTAAGTCCATTTTTTTCCTCAAAAGTCTAATAAAAAGCTCTTCCTCATTATTTAGGCAACCCTGCTTGAGTGTTCCTTTCTCTCCCATTTTTATTTCTCCCAATTTATAAAGTACTCCTTTATCATTACTGTACTTACTCTCCTTGAGTTCTACTTTACAAATGCATGCTTTATGTTCTATCAGTTGGGAACAGGCTAACAGTGACCAGAGGGAAGAGGGGAGGGAATTTCAGGGGAAAAGGGGAACGGTTTACAGGAACAAGTATAAAGGACACATGGACAAAAACATGGGGGTTGGAAATGGGAGGGAGGTGGGGAGGGCTGGGGTGGTGGGCTGCGGTGGGAGTAAAAGACAGAAAATTGTACAAGATCAACAATTAAATAAAAAATTTAATAAAAAATAATAAAAAAATAGTTATATTGATATCTTCAAACTGGTTTGATAAAAAACAAAGATTGTTATGTGTGAGAAGCAGAAGCATATGGGTTGTTATTTTCTCTTATAGGAGCAAGAATCTACATTATATAGCACAAGATAAATACTTGTTACTGGATTGTACAATCATAATAAAGTTCTAATCAAATTGTTTGTAAATCTTTTTATTTTTTCTCTACCTACATGTGTTCTTTTTTTTATATACCATTTGGAAAGAGACAGCTAATAAAATCATCATAGAAATAAATTTAACAAAGGCCTAAAAAATTTTGTGGGTTTATTAAATAAAATTAAACATAATTCTAAATAAACAAATGAAAGCTGGTATGGTAGTGTAAAGTGAAAAAAGAGAAGGAGAAAAGAAGGAAGCTTATTAATGACAAATTTCTGGCCTGAACAGAGAAAAATAAGGCACAGAAAATTCCTTCAGTTCCCTAATTATTTTCTAGGAAAGTTTAAGCAAGAGCATAATCTCACTTAATCTCAAACACTATTTCTCATCATCGGTAATTATGCATTACTACAAAAGTGAGGATAGTGTACTATTAAGGAGTAAAGGGTCTGTGGTCAGTGAACTTGAATCAGAAGACTGCCATTTACTAGCTCTATGACCACAAACATTCATCTGTAGACACAGGGTAATAAAAGCACCTATTTCATGAGGTTATTATAAAAATTAAATGAGATAATGCATGTCAATTGCTTAGCAAAATTCCTTGATACTTAGAAAATGTATTTAAATGTTAGATGCTTATTATTACTATGTCCACTGTAAGTCATTTTTTTCAGACCTCTTGAAGTTATGATCATACCATTACTCTATTTGTAACTTCACTGGCTTCTGCCTGCCTTTAGAATTATCTCTAAACTCCCTGACATAACTTACAAGGTATTGCAATAATCATCTCTCTTCATTATTTCTTTTGTACTCTAAACCAAGCTCCATTAAGCTTCAGTTCTTCAAATATGGAGGCAAGACTTGGCTTGCCTCCAAGTCTTTCCATATGAAGTCTATTTTGCATGCAACATTCTTTCCCCTCCCTTCCTTCCTTCAATGTATAAACATCCCCTCTTTTTTGAGAGCCCCTCCCTGACATGTTGACTAGTCTAGGCAACCAACTTAACGTGCACGGAAATATCTTTCAACCAGACAGAATGCATCAAGACTGGAAAGCAAACATGCTGAGACTGCCCTGCTGGAAGAATAAAGAGGGCCTGGGTCTGCTTATCTCCAAATTACAAGGTCCGGCAAGAATAACACCCCTCTTTATTATAAAATCTTTTATTACAAAATCATAAGCGTGTAATTCTGTAATGTAACGGTATCATATTCAAGCACACCCCATGACATTTTAAGTGAAATGCTCAAGTTAAAACTATAAATTATACACCCATGTTATTACCTTACAAACCAAACTCAACCAGGCTTTACTCCTGCCAGACCCTGTATTTGTTGCATTAGCAATAAATGTATTGAATACTAATGCGTAAACCAGATGTTGACAAGCTACAACCCTTGGGCCAAATTTAGATAATTGTCTATTTTTGTAAGTAGGTTTTTTTTTTTTTAATTTTTTTTTTCTTTTAGATTTTATTTATTTATCTTCAGAGGGGAAGGGAAGGAGAGAGGGAGAGAAACATCAATGTGCGGTTGCCTCTTGTATGTCCCCTGCCGGGAACTGGCCTGGCAACCCAGGCATGTGCCCTGACTGGGAATCGAACCGCGATCCTTCGGTTCGCAGGCCCGCGCTCAATCCACTGAGCTACACCAGCCAGGGCTGTAAGTAGGTTTTATTGGAACACAGCCATGCTGTTCATTTAGTATTATCTATGGCTGCTTTTCTGATAAAAGGGCAGAGTTCAATAGTTGCAATAGAGACGCATGGCCCAGGAAGCCTAAATTATTTACCATCTCGCCCTTTACAAAAAACTTTGCTGTCCCTGGTTTAAGCTACTGTTAGTGAGGTTTTGTCACCGATGGCCAAAGCATCCTAACTTCCATGATGTTACTGTAGATACTTATATATCTTCCATTCTGTATGTTTATTTATTGCACCTTGATGAAATCCCCAAGGATTGACCTACCATTATGTCCATATTACCAAACAGTAGTTGACAAATAGAAAGCATTTAAATATTATGGACTGAACAAGTGAACAAATGTAT
The DNA here is from genome assembly GCA_039655065.1 of Glossophaga mutica. NCBI lineage: Eukaryota > Metazoa > Chordata > Mammalia > Chiroptera > Phyllostomidae > Glossophaga > Glossophaga mutica. The sequence goes on from CM077304.1 coordinate 199,330,706, forward strand.
GAATGAGCATATCTGATCAATAACCAATAAATATTTATTAATAACTAACATGTACATTAGGTACTCTGAGTGATACAAGATGTAAGCCCTGGCTGGTGTGGCTCAGTGGATTGAGTCCTGGCCTGTGAACCAAAATGTCGCCAGTTCAATTCCCAGTCAGGGCACATGCCTGGGTTGTACTATAGGCCAGGCCCCCAGTTGGGGGAGTGCAAGAGGCAACCAATTGATGTATCTCTCGCACATCAATGTTTCTCTCCCTCTCTTTCTCCCTCCCTTCCCCTCTCTCTAAAAATAAGTAAAATCTTAAAAAAAAAAAAAGGAATTAAGACACGTTCTCTACCCTGAATGGCTTAAAAATCAGGTTTAAGAAATAAACACATAAGCTTTAAAAAAGATAAATTAGTTTTGGAGCAAAGCAGTGTGCATCTGTGCATATATAAATACTACTATATTAAATGTATACACTGACCCCCCTCAAAAAAAAAAAAATCCTGATTTCACATCATACCAAAAGGTACGAACTTGTGTGTCCTCAACACTAACCAGGAGAGAGGGCACCCTGACAGAGCACCTCCCTGTACTGTGGTCTACTAAAATCATGGAGATGACCGAATCAGGCTGCTCACAGCTTTTGGCATCGGTACCCAGTGCCCTTCAACTGACAGCTCTTGTTTTGACCTTGTTCATTCCCTTTGCTGAGATGCAAGAAATAATGACAAATACAACATTATCGTCTTGTGAACCTGTTATTCTGGAATCAGTCCCTAGAACGCAATCAACTCTGAGTGAAAAAGTAGTCTAACCCATAAAGCTGGCCCAGAAGCTCGAGACTAATGTCACCATCGCCATATGAGAACCTTTCCAGAAACCAGCTGACCTCCATTTTCTATTCATGCTCTAATTTTTCTTACCTTTAAAATTTGTAAAATAATGCTTCATATAATACTAATTTTACACTGCACAAAAAAAAAAAATTAAATGTGGGTGAGATGGAAAGCAAAACTTTAATGGCCACTAAAAATCATAGTTACACATCTTGTTGTCATGTGATATCTGAAGTGTAAATCAAAAGGGAAAAAAGGAACTAGAAGCAAGACAGGTCCTTGATTGACATAATTTATGCATCCTTTTACTCCATACTTTTCAGTTTCACAAACCTACTCAACACCCTCTCTTCAAATCTATCATCTTCCCAACTTTCTCCCTTTATCAACAGACTTCCCCCATGCTCTCACTGATCCTCATACTATTCTACTAATTCTGTTTAACTCAGCCTCCCTATCCTCACAGCCAGATACCCAACTTATCCCCTTCCCTATAACACTCAAGAATCCTTAAAATTACAAACAGGCAGAATTCAGAATTTTACAGAATTACAACTGCTCAATTTGTATTAATGGTTGTTGGGTGATCAAGAGAAAAAAGTTAGACAGCAATGTTAATCCTCTTCCATAATCCACCATAAATTTATTATTTCAACACTTAAAAGCCAACAATCTATGTAGGTTTATAGAACATCACTGTAAATCTAGAAATAAAAAATAAACACACATACAACTTTGAAAAGATAAGGATTAGAGAAGAGTTCCATATCCTTTACTAAACTTAATTATTCATAGATTCAAGATTTCAAGAAACCATATCCAAGACCCTAGTAAGTGCTTCAATTTAACACTGAAATCTGATTGGTACACTAAAATAAATACTTTTAATGGAAGTATTAAAGTGAACATATGTAAGGTGTTGAAGGACTGACAAAAGAGGATAAATTCCAAAATGTTTTACTTCATAGAATAAAATACCCCAATGTCAGTTATGAATAAAACAAGAAGCTGTAATTTAAGCTACTAACCACACCTTATTTTATTTAACAGCTTCTAATAAATAGTTATGCATGAACTTCACCTTGCAAATGGACAGAGCTAGACTAACTGTTTCAATAATATCAATTCCAGAAAAATAAATTCCAGGTCTTACATGCACATACACTCACTCTAATACACACATACACCTTAATAATGTCCAAGTTCCCATTTTACATGGAAAGAGGCCTAACCAACAGTAAATCATATGGTTCATTCCCTTTGTTTCACCTTTAATCTTTTCCTTAAACATCTTCACAATACTGTAACAGACATGTTTAATCATTAAACAGCCTTCAAATTTTAAATTCATATTCATGATAAAGGCAATCAAATGTAAAACTTTCCTAAAGAACTTTGTAAGTTTTTCTTTACTGACATACTAAGCTTTGACAGAGACATTTATTTTCTGTTTCTAAAATTTGTTATATAAGCATTAAATTAAAAATAGAAATAGAAAACAGTAAAAACTTGAGAGAACTATTTTGATTTACTCTTTCTTCTTTCTCCTGTGTATGTTCCTCTTTTTTCCATCTAAGTAACACTTCCAAGAATGAAAATTTAGTTTGAACACTGCCATGAAATCACTAAGTCATCAATGCTTAGGATTTGCTTAATGTTCACGGAAATACCAACTTACCCACGCTTGATGCTGTGTAATTCCTTGTCCTTGCCTTTATCCTTCTCCTTCCCTCTTTTCTCCTTCTCTCTGCCTTTACATCGGTCTCTGTCCCGAGATCGACTACGGGTTCTTCTGTGACTGGACCTTTCGCTGCTTCGACTATGGGAGCGTAGACGAGGTCTTGACCTGGACCTAGAGTAAGTAGATTTTATTAAATACATTTAGTGTGTATTTGGCATGAAATAATGAAATGATGAAATGAAATTGTATCACTTCTTTTCTGAGGACAAACCATGCCTGTGCTATGCAGGACAGCTATTAACTCCAATTAAAAAAAAAAAAAAAAAAAAAGTCCAGTCCGAAAAACCGAAAGACTCAGGACAACCACCACAAAAGAAAAACAATGTGGGAATCTTGGAAAGGAGTCAGAGGAGGAAGCTAAAATTCTTTATGCAAAGTCTATTCAAATCTCTGGCTGAACCCAATATAGCACATATAAATGGCAGACTCCAAACAGGTAAGGATAGAAAAAACATTGAATTAAAATTTCAACTGCACCCCAAAGACAGGATTTTTACAATTTTAACTTAACTAAGTTAATTTTCTGCTAACACAAACAAGTAAACAAAAAACATCAATGTTTTTCCAAGGAATATAGGGGAATCCAGAGTAGAGTGGAACCTCAGTTCTTGAACTTAATTTGTTCTGGAAGGATGTTTGAGAAGCAATTTGTTCAAAAACTGAATTATACAGTTGACTGATCATACAAGTATCAGCATGAAAGGGTTGTCAGGTCGAGAACCGAAATTCTGTTCATCAACTGAACATTTTTTCCATGAAAAACTTGGTCCAAAACTGAACTGTTTGAGATAAGAGACGTTTGAGAACCGAAGTTTGACCATATTCAAAAAGTGACTACTAGATACAAAAGAAAACATTGTATCTGAAAATGTGACCCATTCTCAAGAAAATACATAGTCACTGGAGACCGACACTGAGAGGAACCAGATGCTGGAATTAGCAAGCAAAGATTTTAAAGTAGTAAGTGCAACTATGCTTATAATGAATATAAAGCTAATAAATCTCAGCAGAAAAACTAGAAAATGAAACACAGAAATTCTATAACTAAAAACATACAATATTTAAAATTAAAATTATGCTAAATAATGTCCTGGCTGGTGTGGCTCAGTAGATTGAGTGCCAGCCTGCAATCCGTGGGGTCACCAGTTCAATTCCCAGTAGGGGTGCATGCCTGGGTTGCAGGCTAGGTGCCCAATGGGGGAGAGGATGCGTGAAAGACAACCACACATTGATGTTTCTCTCCCTCTCTTTCTCCTTCTCTTTCCCCCTCTCTGAAAATAAATATATAAAATCAAAAAAATAAAATTTATGCTAAATAAGATTTAAAGCATATTGGTAACAACAAAGAAAAGAATCTGTGTACTTAAAAATGAATCAACTGAAATTATCCAATTTGAAGAACAGAGAAGAAATGATTGCTAATAATTAAAGAAAAACATATCCTCTGGGATCTGACAATATTTAAATGTGTCAAAAATGTTTATTTAAATCCAGAAGTAGACAAAAAATGAGACAGAAAGCAAATTTTTAAGTAGTGGTCAAAATTTCCCCAAATTTAGTGAAAGACAAATGTAGATATTCTGGAAGTTCAGTGAACTCCAAGGTAAATATGAAGACCATGACTACTAACACTATAGTCAAAATGATGAGACAAAAAGTAAAGAGAAATGCTGGGAACCACCCTGCCTGATTTCAGAAGCTGTAACCCCCCCCCCCCATGGCTAAGGCTGAGTAAGCGACCTTCCAACTGTGAGCCACTAAGGAGACAAAGCTTATCTCCCTGGCGGGAGAGCCACTTCTGCTTCATCCATAACTGGCCCCCAATGCTTGGTCAGTTAGCCAACGATGGGTAAGATTCTCTCAAGGGAGGGGTTGCCTAAGACAGGCACGATCACATGGGAGGCCCTCAAGGAAGGACTTGGGGGACTACAGCAAAAGCAGGTGATAGACCCTTGCCCCTTGGCTATCCTGACATAGCCTGAGTTCTCATTCTGTCTGCCAGAAGTTTCCTAATCTCTTGGCTACCTTGCTGACTCTGCCTGACTTAAGCCTGAAACAATGACAGAGGGTGGTGAAGCCCTGTGCTGGATAGGTCGGACTCCCCGGGTGATCAAGCCTAAGAAAGAATATATAAAATCCTGTGAAAGCTGCTTTGTTAGGAATGGTCTCAATTAAATGATAAGGGTCTGAGAAGGAAATGAGTTTGTTTCCCAAAGTTTTATAGCCCTTTAGCTGACAGACCCTGACTTACAGTAAGCCCTTAGAGTTCTTTGTATGTTATCTATTATTTGATCCTTACTGCCTGACAACGATTAATGAGCTTTACCTGTATTCCTGTGTAAAATGAACCTAATAAAAGCCATTGAGGAAAAGGCTCTTGGCCCTTCTCCTTTGAGAGATCGGCCACCTTTCCTCCCCAAGCAGATCATGTCTTGGTAGACTTATTCTCATCCGTGGAGGCCAGGAGGGCCCTGCAGGCGGAGCCTCCCCCGCCCCCCCCGCCACAGAAAAATATTGGAAATACTCAGAGGGAAAAAAAACAACCTATTACATTTTGAACAGCAATGATGAATTACTGCTGGCTTCTCATCAGCAACAATGGAGATCAAAAGACAGTGGAACAAAATTCTTAACATGGTGAAAGAAAAAAAATCAACCCAAAATTTTATAACCAGCAAAAATATACCTCAAAAATTAAAGTAAAATTAAAACATTTTTGAGATAAAGGAAAAATAAAATATAATCATCAATAGTAGGTCTGCAATTACAATAGATACTGAAGTTCTTCAAGCTAAAGAAAATAATAACAGATAAAAACTTGGATCTTTAGGATGGAATGATGGCCATTAGGAATGGTAAATTTATGAGTAAATATTAAAAACTACTTCTCTTAAATTATTTAAAATATATATGTATTAATGCTTAAAGTAAAATTTATAATGTCTTACTGAAGGGTTATAATGAAGGTAGATATAATATATACAACCTCTATAGAATAAAATAGGGGTTAGGTAAATGGACCTATACAGTTATAAGGTTTCTGCATTTCATCCAAATGATGAAATAATAACTCTAAATACACTGAAATGATAAGGGCATATATGAAATCCTTACAGTAATCACTTAAAGAAAAATGCAAATAAGTATAGTTAAAAGTAAAAAAATATGAACTAAAGAGAATTCTTAAAAATATTCATTAATCCAAAAGGAGACTGGAAAAGATGTACAAAAAATACCCCCAAAACAGAGGCTCAAACATATAACAAATAATAAAATGGTAGAATTAAATCTAAATATATCAATAAATAAATTATTAATGAACTAAATACTTTAAAAAACAGAGCTTGTTCAAATGAATTAAAAAGTCACACACGACTATATGCTGTCTATGAGATATATACTTTAAACATACAGCCACAGATAGGTTGAAAGTAAATGTCTAAAAATAGATACATCATGCAAATAGTAAACAGAGGGAGGCTGGAATGAATATATTAATATTAGACAAACTAAAAGTATCACCAAAACTACAATGGATACTTCATGATAATCAAAGGATCAATTCATAAATTAAAAAAATCACACAAAATATGTTTATCTGCCCAAAACAGAATTAAGTTAGAATTCAGTAACAATAAAACATCTAGAAAAAAATACCAAATACATAAAAATTAAATAATATACTTCTAAATAATTCCTGGACAGTAAGAAATCACTAGAAAAATTAAAAATTTCTTAAACTAAATAATAATGAAAGTACAATATAAGAGAATTTGTCAGATGCAGCCATATTTAGCAGTGAAATTCAGAGCTTTAAATGTTTGTATTAGAAAACAAGAAAGGTCCAAAAAATCAGTTACCTATGGTTCCACGTTAAGGAGCTAGAAAAAGAAGAGCAAAGTAAACACAAGGTAGGTAGAAGAAAGGTAAGAAAAATCAATGGAAAAAAGAGCAAAAAGAAACTTAACAAAGCCAAAATCTGGTTCTCTGAGAATGTCAACAAATTTGGTAAATCACTAGCTAGACCGATCAAGCAAAAAAGAAAAGAGCAAGCGCAATTACAAAAATTAAGAACGTGGGCAATAGGAAGATCACATGAACTAGGCTTGTGTACTTAGGACGTATGTTGGTCTTGAAGAGAAAGAATTACATGGGTTTCAGTGGTAGTAATGTTGGTCCTCCTTCATCCCCAACTGGTTCACTCAGTAAACGAAGAGCAATACCCAATCATAAGATCACAACCTTCCTTTTTAATATACGACTCTGAGAAGTTACAATATTTATTGCTAGGAATGTCAATATGGGCTTATTAATTTATAAAAATTAAATTTTCATCATTTTTGCTTTACATTTGACTACTCCCTCTCTTAATTTTGACACATGATTTCTTTCCATATAAAATAAAGTTTAAACATAAAAACAAACTCGCAGATACAGACAACAGAATGGTGGTTACCAGAAGGGAAGGATGGTTGGGGGAGGACAAAGGGGATAAACAGTATCAAATATATGGTGACAGAAGGAGACTAGACTTCAGGTGGTGAGCACACAACGAAGTATACAGATGACTTATTATATTATACATTTGTACACCGGAAATTCACATGTTACTAACCAGTTATCCCAATAAAATTAATTTGAAAATAAAATTTTGATTTATCATCACAATTTATTGCCCCCACAGATGTTACCTTATTCATTTATAATTAAATCTTCTATTATATGTGGATATATTAAAAATTTAGCAAATTATTCTAAAATCTTTGAACAGTAATTAGTTAGAATTTGAAGTTTTCCGATGAAAAGAAAGTAATAATAATAAAAATGAAGGGTGTCTTTTTTGTGAAAACCTCAACCACTATATATAAATTATGTGTATGAGTATATATACACATACAATATATTATCTTAATTTGGTTCTAAATTGTTTGGGTCTAAAATACAGGGCCCAGCACAAATAATGCCCCCTTTTTTACAAAATCATAAGCATGTAATTCTGTAACATAACAACATCACACTCAAGCACACCATATGACATTTTAGGTGAAATGTTCAAATTAAAATTATAAAATATTGCGCCCATATTATTACCCTACCAACCACACTCAAGCAGGTGTTACTTCTGCCAGACCCTGTATAATTCTGGCAATTAGTTTTCACTTAACTGGTGAAAATGTAGAGTAATAAAACATAAATAAGTTAAATGTATTATAAAATCAACAACAACAAAAGTCAAAGAGCTTTTTTTTAAAAATAAATCTTTAATATAAGCTCATTTCTTAGTCCTTTTTTAAAAAAATAAACTATTGGACAAAATGTGCAACCATTACTGAATTCCAAATTAAATGGATTATGGTGAAATTATGGTTTTACTATATCTTAAAAATGAGGTGTATCTTCTATTACATAACCAAAGTTACAGAAGTATTGTGCTGAACAATAAATAATTCTTCATATAATGGTATCTTCACACAAGTTTCTTCCTCTCTGGTCATGTTTCCTTGTCTACAAAAGCTGAGTAATAACTACCTTTCAGGGTTACTATACGGGTTAAATAATAGTATCTGACTGAACTGTGAGACAGCAGGCACGTGATCTGGGAGGAGGCAGCCACAGAGAAAGAAGTTACTGACGTATGTGCTAAACTGAATGAATGAGTAAAATCGGAACAGGAGTGTATGGAATATGTTCCCCTGTGCCATACCTAATTCAGTAACAGCGGCATTCCGACTTTGACAGACCTTTAAAATCTTAAGGCTGGCATAGGACTGATCACGTTTCAATTTTTAATATATATTTTCTTTTATGTATGAAGGTAAATAATAGTAATCTTGGCTAACGATAAATATCTTCTTTATTTGAAAACCCTTAGCAGCCAAATATATGATCTTCACTAGTGTGCTCTTAACAGGAAAATCACATCACCTGTTATCTAAGTCTTTGGGGAATAAAAAGAAATACTTTTCAGAGTCAAGCAGGGCACTTAACACAAGGAAAACAGGCCTAAATTGGCACTGTCCCACAGAAACCAGACAGTATGATCACTCTGTTACCATCACAGCAAAGCTCCACGTTGCAAATAGAGGGCTTCTATCAATTACTATCTGCCCGCCTTCCCCATTGCACCAACTTTCCAATCTTTAATCTTCCCAACTTACGCAATTCATGGAATAATCACTTACCTCCAAACCGATCTCAAGGTTCTTCCTAACTCAGAGATTCCACTTGAGAAAGCATATTCCTAACAGTCTCCAAAAAGATCTTGCTCATTATTTACCGTATGTTTTCATACAAGCGACCAATGCTATTCTCAGATCTTCTCCTAAAAATGTTGCTGGTGTAGCTCAATGAACTATGATAGCAACAGTAGATCTGTAAGTTAAGTCATTCATGATATAGGATCTACAGAAAGTAGTAAGTTTTAAAATATGACAGTATGCAACAAGCTACTGTGATAGCAATGGTAGATCTATAAGGTAAGTCATTCATAATATAAAATTTAAAGAAATAAGTTTTAAAATATCACAGTATGCAACATAAGCTATCCCTCAACGATGTGTTGTTTGTTATTTTAATCCTGATATTGTAGGCCTCCTAATCTTGCTTATAAGCTACAGAAGCGGGGGTCGGGGGGGAGGGGGGTGGGGGGTGACTAACGAGAATACATGAGGGAAAAGAAAGCAAATCAAAACACAGGCAAAACAACTTTATTAAAGGCTGCTGTAAAGAACCACAAAATCACAGATTAAAATGAATTAAACTGCTGACTTCTTAGTGTCATGAGAATTACTTTACAAATGTATTTGTAAAACTCATGTCTTAAGATATAGGAACAACCCCATTTACTTTATTTTGTTAATTTTATTTTAATCGTTGTTCTTGTACAGTTTTCTATCTTTTACTCCCAACCCAAGCCACCACCCCAGCCCTCTCCATTTACTTTATTAAAGTAACTTGAATTACATTTGAGGGATCTCCATCAGAAAGTAACAGATCGAGTAAAGATTCCTACCCTGATCAGACAAAAACAAAAAAAGTCAAAGCACCTACACTAAAATTTAAGATGTGAATTTGTCCCTCATTTCTTAAATAAATAGTTTTCTGATAAATCACTCTAGAAGTCTCTACAGTACCAAAGCCAATATGGAGATATATTATAAGCAAAGAAACATTTGATAAAAAATGTGGCACTCTAGAACACACAATATATAAGCAATAAATGGACAGCAAGATGTCCTATTATACCAGATAAATGCTTTCAATATCTACAAAATAGGAAGAATCACCATAACATCCTTACATAAAATGAATTACTGCCCTCAAGAACCAATTTGTCAAGTTTCTTAATTGGCTAATAAGTTCTAAACACATGCAATCAAAACAAATATCCTAATATTTTATTTTTCAAAAAAATAAAATACTTTAAATAGTTGCTTAAGTAGAGTTCTACAAAAAAATAAGACTACATTTGCTATAAAATAAAACTGTCATCAAAATTAAATTTAAAAATTACACATGGAATAAAATAACACAGATTACATGTCAGTTTGACATTTTGAACACAAACATCTACTTTCTCACCCCCAACCGAAATCCAACTTAAACCATAACATGGAGATTTTTTAAAAGGACCTACCTATATTCTAGGAAAAAGATATATTTTAAAAAGTAAAGTGTCCATCAATGGCATGGTGGTAAAAGAAAACTAGAAAACAATGTGCTGAAGCTCAGGGCTCTATAAAAACAATACAGCATCCAAGGATTTAAAAATAGATATAGCTTTTCCTATAAAGTTCCCCATTTATTAAAGAAACTGTACCTCACTGTATTAATAATAGTACAGCACCATTCAAAAAACCTTGTGAGTCACCCAAAAGCCATCAGCCCATCAATAGAACTGCCTATTACTGCTGATCCAGGAAAATCCTTCACATGATTAACGACAAAAAAGACCCAACATCTATACAAAGCAAATGTAAGAAAAAAAAGAATCAAATTTTTGGGGGGATACAAATATGCCCCACAAAAAAACCATAAAGCAGAGGAGACTATAACACAACCACTCCAACATTAAATATAGCATATAATAAGAGAAACAGATGTTAGTGATAAAAGATCCAGGAAAAATAAACTTTTAACAAATAAAACTAGTAGAAAGGATCGGAAAAAGTACCTAATAAAAAGAAGAGGCAGAAAATGAGCATCCAACCTGAGACTCTAGAAGAAAAAAACAATGTTACAATCATAATCTAAGAACACTTTTGGAAGTAAAAGAATATCCATGTAGAAAGGGTCCACTGTGTATTGGAGAAATGGATTAACCATAGTCAACTCAAATACATGCTGATGAAGTTAATGCACCTAAGTGATAAAGGAAGAACACCGATCAAGTCACCAGCAAAGAAAGTCAGATTGGCATCAGTCTTCTAAACTACAAGATGCACATCAAAACAATGGCTTTAATTTTCCTTAAGGAGCTCAATGAGGGTAGAAGGGGGATATTCACAATGGTACACCTACTCAAGCTATCCTTCAGGTACCAAAAGTAGAGGAAACAAAAGTGATAAAAGTACAAATTTATTTTAGACTCCAACAAGTAAAGGGCATGCTACAATTTCTAGGTTAAGCACATAAAGCAAAAATAAAAGAATGTTTTAACAAGCTAGTAGAAAAGAAAATGCAATATAATTAACCAAAGAACAAAGTAGAAAAAAATGAATTGGACAAAGAAAAAAACAGAATAAGATGGAAGATTTAAACCCAAATATAACTGTAATGAATAAACATAAATAAACTAAATAATACAATTGAAATAAAAACATTCTCAGATTGGAAAGAAAACAACTATAGGTGGCTTTCAAAATGAACATGTTAAATATAAAACCTAAGAAAGATTTAAAGTAAAAAAAAAGGAAAAGATATACAAGGACTAACAAAAAGAAAGATGGTGAATTTATTTCATTATCAGACAAAGCATACTTCAAAATAAGAAACATTTCTAGAAACAGACATTTCAGGATGATAAGGTCCAAAAGAATATAAGGCAATTCTGAATTTGCATACTTTTAATAATAGAGCCTCAAAATATATAAAGCAGAAGCTGACAGAACTTGAAGTTAAACAGACAAATACATTATCAGGATTTGTCTGTAAGCTCTCTCAGTAATTGATAAAATAAGTAGGTTTGTTGGCGTGGGAGGAGTGGGGTAAAGGTATAGAAGATTTGAACAAGTAGTTAAATTTCACCTACATAACTGTATGCTAAAACTGTATAATATTCATTTTTACGAATTTTATCTGTAATACTTCCTAAAATAAACCCTGTGATGGGCCATAAAATCTCATAATCTCAACACATTTCAAAGATGAATGGGATTCAGATAATGTTCTCCAACTATAGTGGAATTAAGCAAGAAAGAAATGAACGAAAGACAACTAGAAAAGTCTCCAAATGTTTGAAAATTAAGCAATATATTTCAATATAAACCATGGGAAAGATGACCTCACAATGGATATTTTAAAATTTTAACTAAATGAAAACTAAAATATGACACATCAAAAGTGTGTAGTTTATAGCTAAAGCACAGTAAAGGGAAAATTTACAGCATTAAATATACTATACATATATTACATATACTATACATTAAATTAGAAAAGAATAAAATCTAAAATAAATGATCTAAGCATCCATCTCAAGGAGTTAGAAAAGAGAACAGAAAATTACACTCAAAGAAGATAAAGGGAAAGGGGGAAAAAAGCAAAATTTAATGAATCAAAAGACTAAGAAAGAAAAAGTTGATTCTTTGAAAAGCAGATGAACCCTTGAGAGAAATGACAAAGAAAAAGAGAGAAATCACAGATGTAATAATCAATACTGTAATTAAATGACCTTTGGCATAGGGGTTAAAGGCTATGTGAATAGCCCTCCCACCATGAACAACTAGAAAAACAGACAAAATGTATGAAACAACTATTCCAGATATTAGACAACAGGCAGAACAGAACTGTGATTATTTCAAGAAAAGGGAAACAAGGGAACCCTAGAAATCTTCAAGCTTACTACTGCCTTGAGGAAGTTTATAAGCCACAGAGAAAGGAGAGGGAGCCCCGACAGAACCTGGCAGACTTGCTGAGTTAGTAAAAAGACAGACCTTCAAGGAGGTCAAGGTGGCTAGAATTTGCAAGGCGTCAGACGAAAGAAAAGAAAGTTGGACAGAGAGAGGGATCCAGAAATCTGCAGTGGGCTCCCCTAAATCTTCCAACAAGTTCCAAACTATAAATATGTATGTGAGGCGAAATTCCACGGGACCAGGGGAAAACACACTGGAAAGCGATCGAAATCATGAATATCATACAGGAGAAATAGAGTTTCACTAGCCTGAGTGGAGGCAGTGAAAGCATTCTGCACATAAAGCATTATGGAGAGTCAAGTATGGGGGAAAACACACTGGAAAGCGATCGAAATCATGAATATCATACAGGAGAAATAGAGTTTCACTAGCCTGAGTGGAGGCAGTGAAAGCATTCTGCACATAAAGCATTATGGAGAGTCAAGTATGGATACTGGAACTGCATTAGCCAAGACGAAAGTAAAGGCACTCTAGACCCGTTCTAACAGAGCTTAAAAAGCAAGCCTTGGTGTGGGCAAAATACTAACTGAAGAAGTTAGATCATGGCTACATGAATGTCTGTTAGACTATTCCCTGTTTTAATGGATGCTTAAAATTTTCCATTCAGAGGCTAAAAAAAATTATTTGAAACTTCATGTATAAGTCTGTTATCTGAAACTCACCATAAAAATCAATGGTTTTTAATCTAATCCACGTAAGCTAATTGACAGAAAGTACCTAAAAACCTTATACCAAAAGAACAACTCAAATACACCCAACAACAATAATACTATTTCTTTAGTGAAAGCACACACTTTGAATTTTAACTAAGATGAATTAAGGGGGGTAATATTGTTCAGCTTTGCTTACTAACTAACCCTCCATTTGCCTCAGAGAAATCTGTCTAGATTAGTATAGGTGCCCATGTTCTAAACTATAGAACCAAGGTCAACTGTTGTCCTTCCTAGGGACAGAGGATCAAGTTGCTGTAGATCGAATGCTTGTAAAAAGGACTGCTTATATATTCTTGAAAGTAATTCCCTATACTGCTCCACTGAAATATTTCTTATCCAATTTCCAGATACATTCACTTGGACCTATAACTCACATCAAGTTTTACAACTGAGTTATCAAAGTTCAAAGCTGGTAAATAAAAATCAAAACCAATCTCTCAACCACCATGATAGTTAATGCTCTAAAATACGTACACATGCTGATATGCTTGCTTAGTATATGTCTCATTTAGTGATATTACAGGGCATTACATTTGACCCTATTATTACTAAGGATCTTCTACATGCTAAAAAGAGTATTAGCTGTATCCCTCTATTTTATCTCTTCTAATTCTCTGGAGTACTTAAACATATAATTGTTATTGTAATCTCCTCTCAGTGTTTGGGGGGATTTTTTTTTTCTTGCTTTGAGATGAGGCGGGGTTGGGGTGTTTTTTGGTTTAGTTTTTGCTTTAAGTAAAATGAACTCTGAAAAGTTCAGAGGTCGCGGAGCCAACGTGTGATAGAGCTGAAATTTGAACCCAGGTTTGTCCACATCCTTTCAATTACAGCACACTACCAATAAGATCTGATTGCAGTATCATTTTCAAATAAAATCTATAAAACAGAAAATAAATATCTACAGACTCATTTCTGAAATATTATCAAAAGATTTAACTTCACACTATTAACGGTAGATCCAGCCAACCAAATATCTTGGAATTCTCCTCATGTCAATATTAAAAAATTCCCAATCATCATCTCCAGTCCCCCATTTAAAAATATATTATAGGTACAATTGGAAAGAGGGAAAAAAGCAAAACAGAAATGCAGAATGCCAGTGCCTCCCCCCTAAAAAAGCATATAACCCACCCACTATGCCAAAGGTTAAGTCATTTAGTCAAGTTCAAAGATCTTCAAAGACTTCTTAGATCCAGATAAGCCCATATGTTACCAAAATTCTGCGAAAAAGCCATTACTTTCCAATTTGCTTCTCATGTTCAAGATACAGAACACACAGATGCTTGGCATCACTCATCAGTCTTCCTAAATTTTCACACCAGATAATCAAGATCCACCAATAACTTTCCCAACTAAAAATCGTAGAAATGTCTTTATTCCATCAGTGCCTGGCTCACTTGTTAAATCTGAAAGTAACCATAAAAGACGATTCAGTTACTGTACAATAAGTGTTAATTTGCTAATTTCTTCACAGGTAATCAATTAAAATGTAAAATATTGGATAAAATTAGTTGCACTAAATTTAACAGCTGCTCCATAAGCATAATTAGTTTCACAAGGGCCATATGTATTCTGAACAGAGACATAGTTGAAACAAATAGACAGATTTTAAGCAAGTTCAAGCAAAATCTGCATTTAATTAGCAGGTGGGCACTACAACTGCATAACGTTTTTATACATTTATATTTATGAAGTGACAGAAGATCTAAAGGCTTTTTAAAATGGCGTTTATTGTTTGAATGGGAACTGTTTTGCTGCATGCTAAAGTGATTTAAATCCTTATAGCTCTGCTTTGAAAAAAATCATAAATGGTGAAAGAAAACATGTGGAAAACTGTAAAACTAGAAAGAATTTGCGACAAAAAACAGATACACATACCATAACTAAAAGGAAACTACACTTAATTAAATGTACACTACATCTGGAATATCAGCCTAATAAAATGTGAAACTATTAATTTTCATTGTTCTAAAGGAAATGAGGTCAGTGTCATTTAATAATTCCTCCAATTACATTGGACTAACTCATTGGAATATATGTTCTGGATACCATCTAATCTTAAAATGCTATATACTTTACAATATCCTTAAGTTAAATTTTTTAAATAAAGGCATTTAAAATACAAAGAAGTAAAAGAATAAAATCAGCAAATGAAATCCTTTAGCAGCTGATAGCTACTGGCACCATATTTTTAACCTTACAACTTTTAGATGAGATTTTTCATGAATGCCCATAAGTATGAGATCACACTTGTTAATTCTTATTAGCCCTAAAATCATCACTTTAAATATAGAAGTGGAATATATAATTCTAAAAATTAAAATGGTGTTTACCAGGCCAATAATTTCATTAGCAGGTTATATTTATTATTTTTAATTTTTAAACACACAAAGAATAAGTTATGTTTTTCAAAGGCAAAATGTTTTAAGAAGTCCTTAATAGAGCAATAATATTGGTAAGAGAAATTGAAAATTTTCAAAAAAAATAGAACACTGAAGCATATTCCTACAATGTCTGTATGACTACCAACCAAGTGAACTGGTACCTTAAAATTTTACTATTTATTCACCTACGTAAATAATGTATAGGTATCAATGACACTAAACTTAAATTTTTCTGTAAATAATAAGGTCCAAATGCACAGATAAATTAAATGACTAACCATAAATTTTGATTCTGACATCCTATTTTTGGAAATAAAGAACATCAACTTAACATACTTTCTAATTTGTAAAACTTAAATCTATACATAAAAATTTTTAAGTTCATAGAATCCTTGCATGAAAAAAGCTTTTTAAAGAAATATGGTTATAAAATCAAACTCTGGTAACTTGTTTTATAACCATCAATAATAATTACTTTATATCCAAAAATAAGAGATAAAATACACATCACTAAAGTGTTCCTTTAAAAGACTACTTTCTTAATCCATAATATATAAAAACTAAAAGCAATAAAATCTTAATATCCCTTAGTTATATAGCAAATTCTATTATTATAAAGCTGGAAGAACAACTTAAGACATTAAACATTCTAAAGTTATTTGCTAAAAACAGCTTTTCAATAACTAGCTTTTAAAAGCCTCAAGTAACTTGCTGCAAGATTTAATTCAATGTAACTAACTTAAATGGACAGACTGATAGTTTACAAATCAGATTGCATTATGTTGCCTTTAAGTAAGATTTCCAATTCCCTGTCCTTTGCTGCTCCTCCAAATCTGTGAACAAGTGCTAAAGTGCTTATGTCAGTGTTTTAAGTGTCCAAAGAAAGGCTTTAATGGTAATAAAAGAATCAGAGAAAACTAGAGGCCTGGGGCATAAAACTTATCTCAACAGTCACCATACTTTATAAATGAAAAACAGAATCAGGTACATCCAGAATTATTGTGTAGCGTAGTGTATTGTATTGAGTTGTATGCGTGAGTACCAGAGAGAATACTGGAAATGAAGGCATATGTTAGTTTATTTCATGATTTGGTGTGAGTAATTTAAAAATAATCCCAGTGTGGTTTTCTCCCCCCCATATATCATATAACAGGAAGCAGAGTAGATTTTAAAAAGAGACAGAATCTACATCTTTAAGGTCTTGTTCCAAAATACAAGAAGAAATAAAGGCAAGGTAAAACTGTCTAAGAACATCTTGAATAGTTAATTGAAAATTCAAAAATCATACTTTTCCCTGTCTTTCCCCCTGGATCTTTACCCAGCACATTGCCACAGTGATTAGAAGGTATTCCAAACTCAAGTTCAAGAGACAGTATAAATAACTGATTGTACACTATTGGAAACAGCATTAGCAAGTTAAACCTAAAAGTGGGACCCCACCTCAAAAGCACCTAGAGTGTGTGGATCTTTACAACATTAAAATCAAAAAAGAAATATTTAGGCTCATATTCAAACTTATGAATTAGCATTTCACTTTTTTTTTATATAACTCCTTTTTTTTTCCTCAAAAGTCCTTCATAAAATGAATGGCTTCTATATATAATTATATCTATTTTAAGCTGATATTTTCCTTTTTTAACGAGACAAGCAAAAACATAACTTCCTAACTAAATCAATACTACAATGAATACCCATAAGTTCACTAGAAGATAAATTTACATGAATAATACAAAGCCACTTCTTTTTTTTAAGCCATTTTTCATTTCCCTTTTCACTACTGATTAAGGGAAAAAGAGGTTACATATTTTAAAAAAGAACTTTGCAACCATCATTTTAACTTGGTGTTGAAAAAATGAAAATACGAATGTTAAAGCCCAGTTTATTCTCTTGAAAATAAGATCATAAAAACCACTTTATCCTCCTGAAAATATTTTTAAATACTCAAATTATCACCCAGAGCTCTCCTTATAGATAATTAAATAGAAAGTAAGTTACTTTCTCATTAAACTACTTACATTTATCTGGATTAATACAGATTAATGTAGAGGAAGTGTATGAACTGGAAGCAGTGACAACTGACAAGCTGATATAGAAGCAGAATACAAAATGAACTTAAAAATTAGACATTGGGAACTATCAAATCAGCACAGTGTGGGACCATGTAGCCTACTATTCAAATAGAACCTTACACCATTACAATACAGCTCAGTATACACCATAAATGATCATCATAAAGGTCTCAAGTCATTAGCAAAACCAGAGTACGACTGGATTTAAACTTCCATGAAAAATAAAAGCTGAAATACCTATCCTTAAGAGAGAAATAACAATATTTAAAATATATTATATCAGAAAAAAATTTTAATTATGTGAACCATTCTTTACTTGATCATAAAACAATCTGAGCAAAAGAAGCTTTAAAATAAAAGAGGTTTAAAAATCTCTCAAAGTATTTTCCATTAACACCTAGCCTACCACATTAACTCTGCAGGTTTGAGGAATCCTAAGGTTGCCTTAAATATTCATTTTGGGGTCTCAGTAAGCCTGAGTCCAGAATACCAAGAAAAAAAATATGTAATGAGGTATTTAAAACAAAGTTTGTAATTTCAGGCTTCCTAACAAACTAATAAGGAAACCCCAGGTGGGGAGTTTTCCCACCACCCTAAAAAAAGGTATTTAAAAAATTAGCTTATGTTCATTAAGTATTAGTTATATGTCTGACATCACGAACTTTATAAATGATTTGTGATTAACTTACAAAATTCAGATGACAGAAACACACACCAGATATTTTACTGTCTGTGCCGTTTGCACCGGCTCTTCCCACTGTGTTAACACTGATCCCCACATATCCCAGACTCCCTCACCTCCTTCAGTGCTCTGCCTAAACATCATCTTTTCATTAAGCTCTACCATTTCCACTCTGTTAAGTACTGAAACCTGACCTCTCCCCTAATCTTGATCCCAGTGCCCTCACCTCCTCTTCCCCATACCCCACACCTTATTCTATATTTTTTCCCAAATACTCTTTCTCACGTTCCTAGATGACAGGAATTTCTCTCATGTATCCAGCATTCTGACTTCTAAGCCAGTCTATATTATGAAGTTCCAAGAAGGATTCTTTTTTTAATTCTTACTATGCCACATTTGCCAAATTCATTTTGCTCTCTTTTCCTCAGAGTACTAAATAACATCCAACACTCCTCAATACAGTTTGAGAAAAGCATTTCATAAACTTTAAGAACCCGAAATGTTTTTGCTGACCATCTAGCTCAATGATTCTCAACTGTGACCACTCATCAGTCATCCAAAGAGATTTTTAAAAATATACAGCAATCCTACTTCTGGGAATGTATCTGAAGAAATCTGAATCACTAATTCAAAAGTGTATATGCACCCCTATGTTCATTGCAGCATTACATACAATAGCCATGATCTGTAAACAGCCCAAGTGCCCGGCAGTAGATGAGTGGGTAAAAAAGCTGTGGAAGATTTACACAATGGAACACTACTCAGCCATAAAAAAGAAGGAAATTTTACCTTTTGCAGTGGCATTGATGGACCTGTAGACTATTGTGCTCAGTGAAATAAGCCAATCAGAGAAAGACAAGCACCATATGATCTCCCTTATATATGGAATCTAATGGACAAAACAGACTGACAAACAAAATAGAAACACAGGCCTGGTCACATGGAGCAGACTGACAGCTATAGTTTGCAGGGGAAGTTGGGGGCTGGGTGAAAGACGGTGAAGGGATTAAGCAAAAAACTATATATCCCTACCTCTATGATACAGACATAGATACAGATATATAGATACCGACACAGACAACAGTGTGGAGAGAGCCAGAGTGCAAGAGAGAGTAGGGATAGGTGGAGGTGGGCAAAAAGGGGATAGATGGGGACAGAAAAAGACTTTGCTGCGCGACGGACACACAATGCAGTGTGCAGATGGTGTTTTGTTGAGCCATACACTTGAAACCCGTGTGGTTTATCCCCCCCAAACATTCAATTAAAAAATTAATGAAAATAAAAATATGGCAAAAAATGAACCTTCATCTACACAAGACAAGAAGCACTAGAAGAGCACATGTATGAATTCCCCTGTGTTCTACATACAGGAAAAGGCTCTGTGACTGTGACCAAACTCCCAGGGACAAAATTGCCAAAGTTGACTCAAAGTGGAAGAAGGTATTAGCAAATTTATCACAAATAAAGAGCTAATACACCAATTAAAAACCAAGCAATAGGGGAAAAAGCACAACAAAATGAAATATGCTGTCAAGAAATATATAAAACATAAGGGCATAGAAAATTGATAGTATAAGGACAGCAAAAGATTTACCAGGCAAACACTAACCAAAATATTCATACTAGAAAAACTAGATTTTAAGACCAAAAGCATTTACTAAAGCAGAAGACAGACATTTTATAATAAAAAAAGTTCAAGAGAATTACAATTCTGTATTTTGGAGGCATACACAAAAATACAGCCTCAAGTATATTATTATACAGCAAGGAGAAATCTTACACACAGCTCTCAGTAACTGAGAACAAGCAAATTTACCAGTGGGGCAATAGCGTATCTGAACAAGATTAATGAATTTAAGCTAATCATTGAATACATAACATTTCTACCAATAACGGAAAATACAGGGTCCAGCAGAAGTAACGCCTGCTTGAGTGTTGTTGGTAGGGAAATAATATGGGTGTAATAATTTATATTTTTAGTTCGAACATTTCACCTAAGATGTCATATGATATGCTTGAGTATGATATTGTTATGTTACAGAATTAAATACTTATGATTTTGTAATAATGGAGGGGCGTTATTTGTGCCAGACCCTGTATACACATTCTTCTAAAATACATACACAGCATTTACAAAAATGGGCTATACGATATATCATAGGCAGTATCAACAAATGTTAAAGGTTTAAAAGTGTCCAAATGACCAAAATAAAATTATGCCAGAAAACAGTAACAGAAAGATAAAACTGAAAGAAAATAAAAAGCCTTATAATTGGAAATTTCAAAATGCACTTCTAAACAAGCCATGGTCAAAGAAGATATCAAAAAGCAGATCAGAAAATATGCCTAACTGAATGATAATAAAATACATGTAACTTATGGGATACAGTCAAATTCATGTTTAAACACTGCGATTTCTGACAACATGGATGCACTTTTTTAACTTTATTTTTGTTCTTGTCACTAGTACAGATGTCCTCATTTTCCCCCTTTTGCCCAACTCCACCCAGTCCCCCCACCTCCCCTTCCCTCTGACCATCACCACACTATTGTCTATGTCTATGGGTTATGCATATGTGCTCTTTGGCTAATTCTCTCCATGGATCTTAAGAGTAGTATTCTAAGTGAAATTAAGTCAGCCAGGAAAGGACAAGAACTGTATGGTTTCATTCACATGTGGGATATAAAACAAAAAGCAACAAATGGACGAAACACAAACTGATAAATATAAATAACAGAATGGTGGATACCAGAGGGGAAGGGGATGGGGAGAGGATGAAGAGGGTAAAAGGGGTCAAATGCAGGCTGCGGGGAGGAGACGAGGCTTTGGGTGGTGGGCACATGATAGAGTATACAAGTGTTTTATAAGCTTATATATATGAAATTTATATACTCTTAAAAACCAATGTTACCCCCAATAAATTTAATTTTAATAAAAGACTTCCACTTAAAAAAAGTTACATTTAAAAAAATATATAACCTTAAATGGCTATATTAGGGAAAGACTGAAAAAAAAAAACAATGATTAAAACATCCATTTCAAGAATACATTGAAAAATGAACAGCAAATTAATTCCAAAGAAGAAAGGAAGAAAATAATAATTCAGACTAAAATTAATTTTAGAAAATAAACAAGAGAAAGGTCAGTAAAACTAAAAGTTAATAGTATAAAAACCTTTTTATTGAATTTATTGGGGTAACACTGGTTAATAAAATTATGTAGGTTTCAGGTGTAAAATCCTATAACACATCATCTGTATATTGTACAGTATGTTCACCACCCCAAGTCAGGTCTCCTTCCACCATCACTTATCCCTGAATCTTTGGTGACACTGATCAAGAAAAATTAGAGAAAGGTCAAGTAACTACTATCAGAAATGGAAAAGGGATCGTCACAACAGAGTCTATGATATCAAACATATAAGAAGGTGTTAGAAATAACTTCCTGTGATAAATTTGGAAAATTAAATAAATGAACAGCACGAGGACTTCCAGTCAAGAGGGAGGTATGATAAACATGGCTCACCTCCTCACATAACCACATCAAAAATTACAACTGAACTACAAAGGAACTATCACCCAGAATCCTCAGAAAATTGAACTGTATGGGAGTCCAACAAAGAATCAAAGAAGTCACATTCATTCAGATGGGTAGGAGGGGTGGAGATGTGGAGACGCGGAGACATGGAAATGGTAGTCCCACACCCACGTGTGGTAGATAAAAATTGGGAGAGAGACCTCAGGAGCAAGGGATCCCAGCCCCATACCAGACCATCCTGACCAGGGTTCCAATGAAAGGAAGGTAAGTTCCCCATAACATCTGGCTATAAAAACCAGTAGAGATGGGGCTACAAAACAAACTTCAGGATTCTCAGGAGTTGCCTCTTAAAGGGCCCACAGTGGACTTAGGTTATATGCAGACTCACTCCCTCTGGGCTTCAACCTGGGAAGCAGCTGAAAGAGCACCAGTGGCTTACAGGGAGAAACTAAAGTGGCATCAGGGCAAGTGCCTGGGGACAGTTTTCTTCCCGACAAAACTCCAGAGGTCAGGCAGTGGCACTGTCCCCCTTCTGATCCCTCCCCCACGCAGAGCCACAGAGCAGCAACACCATACTAGAGACTCCATCAACCTGGTTCACACAGGGTGTCCTGCCCTGGTGATTACTTAAAGCTCCGCCTCATCCATCTTATCAGTTTGCTTTTCTACAATAGGCCATGCTACTGAGACAGGAACTCAAAGCAGTTCTACCTAAAACATAGAAACAAACACAGGGAGGGTGCCAAAATGAGGAGACAAAGAAATATGGTCCAGTGAAAAAAACAAAACAAAACTCCAGAAAAAGAACTAAACAAAATGGAAATAAGTAATCTGTCATGTTCAGAGTTCAAAACACTGGTTATTAGTATGCTTAGGGAACTCAGGTACTTCAACATCATAAAAAGGCCCAGGAGGAAATGAAGTTTACACAAAATGAAATAAAGAAGAATTTACAGGGAACCAACAGTAGAGTGGATGAAGCCGAGAATCAAATCAATGATTTGGAACATAAGGAAGAAAAAAAACATTCAATCAGAACAGCAAGAAGAACAAAGAATCAAAAAGAAAAAAGAACCCAAGTATAGGCTAAGGAGCCTTTGGGACGACTTCAATACACCAAAATATGAATCATAGGGGTGCTGGAAGGCGAAGAGGAGAGCAAGAAATTGATAAGTTATTTGAAATAATAATCAAAGAAAACTTCTCTAATTTGGTGAAGGAAATAGACATACAAGTCCAGGAAGCAAAGAGAGTTCCAAACAAGATGGATGCAAAGAGAACCTACCAAGACACATCATAATTAAAATGTCAAAAGTTAAAGATAAAGAGAGAATCTAAAAGCAGTAAAAGAAAAACAGATAGTTACCTAAAAAGGAACTCCGATAAGACTGTCAGCTGATTTTTCAAAAAAAAACTTTGCAGACTAGAAGGGATAGGCAAGAATTATTTAGTGATAAAAAAATAAGGATCTACAACCTAGATTACTCTATCCAGGAAAGCTATCATTTAAAATTGAAGAGCAGATAAAGTGCTTCCCAGACAAGGTAAATTAAAGGAGTTCATCACCAAGCCATTATTGTATGAAATGTTAAAGGAATTTATTTAAGATTTATTTAAGCAAAAGAAGAAGATCAAAAGTATGAACATTAATACGGCAATAAATTCACAAGTATCAACAGTTGAATCTAAAAAGTAAACTAAGCAAACAAGCAGAAGAGAATAAGTATCATAGATATGTAATAGTATCATAGATAGTATCATAGGGTTATCAGTTAAGAGGGAAAAGGGGAAGAATGGGAGAAAAGGTTCAGGGATTAAGAAGTACAAATTGGTAGGTACAGGGGGATGTTACGAACAGTACAGGAAACGGAGTAGCCAAAGAACTTATTGTATGACCCAAGGACAAGAACTAAGAGGGGAGGGTATTGCTGTAGGCAATGGGGGATACTAGGTGGAGGGGGCAAGGGGGAAAAATTGGGACAACTGTAATAGCATAATCAATAAAATATATTTAAAGAAATAAATGAACAAACTCCTAACACAAAAAAATAGAAAATCTGATGTCAGTTCTCTCCTTATTAATATGGAGATAAAATCCCAATCAAAGTCTCAGTATACATTTTTCTAGAAACAGGCAAGATGATTCTAAGAATTATATGGCTATACAATTGGTCAAAATTATCCAAAAATACTTCTATAGAAAAAGAACTAGGTAGAAGAACATATTTGATATCAAGACCTGATTTCATTAAGACAGTGCAGTATTGGTGTAAGGATAAATAGATCAACACAGCAGTATAGAAAATTCATAAAATCCATTCATATATAAGCACTGGATTAGGACAACAGTCCTAAAAGCAGTGAAAAAGGGAAAAGTCTTTTCAATAATACTGGGTCAACTGGATAACCATTAAACATAATCAAAAAACTTCACACCATACATTGCAGAATTAAATGTTACAGGTAAAACATTAAAATTATTAAGAGATTTTCTTCATAGTGCTGGGGTAGGCAACAACTTCTTTTAAAAGACAACATAATGAAATATGGAATAACACATACATACATTCATACACACATAAATAGGACTAACCACAAAGGAAAGGCTATGTTTAAATGAGGAAGCCCTGAACATCAAAAGACACCATTATACTCTTTTGTGGCCACCGCAGAGGTACCAGTGGTGAAAATGAAGTTCAATGCCTTTGTGACTTCTGACCAGAGCAAGAACTGGAAAAGGCATTTCAATGCACCTTCCCAATTTTGCAGGAAGGCTATGTCTTCTCTTTCTGAAGGGCTGAGACAGAAGTACAATGTCTGATCCATGCCCATCTGAATGGATGATGAAGGTCAGGTTGTGCGAGGACATTAAAAAGGGCAAAGTAGTCCAGGTTTACAGGAAGAAATATGTCACCTACTTTGAACAAGTGCAATGGGAGAAAGCTAATGGTACAGCTGTTCACGTGGGCACTCACCCCAGCAGGCGGTCATCACCAGACTGAAGCTGGACAAAGACCACCGAATGATCCTTAAATGTAAAAAAAAAAAAAAAAAAAAAAAAAGCCAAATTCGCCAAGTAGGAAATGAAAAGGGCAAATACAAGGAAGAAACAATTGAGAAGATGCAGATTTAAAGTCATCTTATATACAACTTTCATTAAAAACTTGAAATGAAAAAGATGTCATTATAAGATTATAAAGACAAAGCATAGAGTGGAAGAAGATACTTAAATACATATTTGAAAAGGGCTGATATGTAGAATACATTTTTTAAAAACCTTAAAACTGCTGAAAACTGACCTCCTGATACAAAAATTAGACTAGAGATCTAAACAGGCACTTCATAAAAGACAATATAAATGTGTGAAAATGTGCTCAACTTTATTAGTCACGGGGGAATAAAATTAAAACACAATGAGATACTACTATATAACTCCCAAAACTGTTACGTTAAAAAAACTGATTATATCAAATTCTGATAGGATATGGGGCACAGGGAACACACTCATACACGCCTAGTGGAAATTTAAATGAGTACAGAGCTCATTTGGGAAAAGGTTTGGGGTTGAGATGAACATACACTTATTCTATGACCCAGCAATTTCATTCCTGTGGGATGAACACAAGCAAAAAAGACAATGTAGAAAAATGTTTTTAGTACAATTCTTTGTAATACCAAAAATGGAAACAACCCAGCTGCCCATCATGAGTAAAGCAGGTAAATAAATTGTGGTATATTATGAAATTATATACAATAATGTTACATAAAACAACATAAATGAACCTCATAATCAATGTTGAGCAAAAATAAGGCACACATAAGAGATTATACACTGTGTGAGACCATTTATACAAAGTTCAAAAACAAGCAAAACTAATGTATGGATTTAGAGGTCAATACAGTGACTGTCTTTGACTATCATCTGTGTACCTGAAGAATGAAGAGAGAGTGATTGTGAGAAAGTACGAGCAAGTATTCAAGGGTACTCATTATCTGATATGAATAAAAAGCTTTAAGTAAACATATAAGTTTCATCTATCTTACTTGTTTGAGACTCATCTTTCTGGAATATTTTCCTACATGCTAGATTCAGTTTAATTTTGAAAGCTCAACTAACCAAAACTTAAATCAACCTTTCATTTAAGCACCTATCAAAATGCCAAGCATTAAGATTAGTCTTGAAATGGCTACAATGCCAATTCTGAGATAAAACATACTATCTCATGCTCCTTGGAGTTTCAGTAACTTTATCGAGACACTTTATGTATTATAAGATTTGCCCATATCATGTGTACAATCCAATGACTTTTTAGTAAATTTACCAAGTTGTGCAACTGCAACCATAAATCAGTTTTAGAACATTTTTATCACCCCAAAATATCCCTCAGACTCATTTATTATTATTAATCTCTCCCCCATCGTAGGCAATTATGAATCTGTTTTGTCTTTATAGATTTGCCTTTGGCAGACATGTCATATAAATGGAATCATATATATGTGCCCTATTGTATCTGGTTTCTTTCACTTAGCATAATGCTTCTGAGGTCCATCTAAGTCATAGCACACGTATCAGTAGCTTGTACCTTTTTATGGCTGAATATTCCATTGCATGGATGTACCACATTTTTATCCCTTCATGAGTTTGTGGGCACTTGGGTTGTTTCCACCTTTAGACTATTATAAATAATGCTGCCAAAAATGTTAGTGTCCAAGTCTTCGTGTGGATAAATGTTTTCATTTCTCTAGGATGATCCCTGAAAGTGGAATTTGCTGGATCATATAGTAAATTTATGTTTAACTTTCTTGGTTAACTCTTCTTTTTCTTTTTGTGAAGGTGTATTTTAATTAAATGGAATAAAACTGCATACTTTCCTCACTCAATGATTCTTTGTGGAAATTCCACCAGAGTTTCTAGTACAGCTGTAAATAATTCTTTTTAATGACTTATATGCTACATTGTGTGGCCAAGTCATCAGTTGCCAATCTTCCCCTTAACAATAGGCATCCACTTTCTTTTCAGGTTGGTTTGTTGCTTGTCCACATGTCTTTTTTATGTTTGGTATGGGTGTTTTTATTTACATTACCCAAATCCCCATGAGTGTGATTACAGAGTATATCTTTTGAAATTTTAATAAATATCACCACATTACTTTCTAAAAAGGCTGTAACATAGGGAGTAAGAAGCATAAATAGTAGGTACAAAATAGACAAGGGGAGGTTAAGAACAGTATGGGAAATGGAGAAG
The DNA here is from genome assembly GCA_039655065.1 of Glossophaga mutica. Taxonomy (NCBI): domain Eukaryota; kingdom Metazoa; phylum Chordata; class Mammalia; order Chiroptera; family Phyllostomidae; genus Glossophaga; species Glossophaga mutica. The sequence goes on from CM077304.1 coordinate 199,358,032, forward strand.
CCAAAAATCTTGTATGTATGACCCACAGACATGAACTAAGGTGTGGGGGAATGCTGGTGAAAGGTGGGGTGCAGGGTGGAGGAGAATGAAGGGAAGAAAAATATGGGACAGCAGTAATAGCATAATCAAGAAAATACATTAAAAGAATAAAAAGGCTGTTACAATTCTTATTTTCATCAGTGATGTAATAATACTCCTTTGCCACATCTTTCCCCTACAAGTGTTTTTTAAAAGAAATGTTTTGCCAGTATGACAGATATAAATTAATTATCCATTAACTGTTAGCAGGGGGACAGACTCCTCAGAAAAGTGTTTGTATTTTGTTTATTTTTCTTTTTGTATGGTCCTTCTTTTTTTACTGTTGTTCAATTACAGTTGTCCCAGTTTTTCCCCTGTTGCTCTCCCCTGCCCTGCCCACCCTGTTCCCTCAAGTGTACACACACACACACACACACACACACACGCATGCACAAATAATGTACATATATTTACATATAAATAATATGAGTAGCAAGCAAGCATGGTAGTAAGGAAAGCTTTACGGAGAATGTACAACATGAAGTTAACCTTGAGATGTCAGTTAAGATTTGAATACCTATAATAAATAACTGTGTCTTTTTAAAAAGATTTTATTTGTTTATTTTTAGAGAGAGGAGAAAAGAGAGAAAAAGGGAGAGAAACATCAATATGTGCCTTTCGCGTGCCCCCTGCTGGGGACCTGGCCCACAACCCAGGCATGTGCCTGACCAGGAACCAAAGCAGTGACCCTTTGTTTTGCAGTTGGCATGCAATCCACTGAGCCACCTCAGCCAGGGCAATAACTGTGCTTTTATTACAAATAAATATCATGTTCTGGTTGGGGTGGCTCAGTTGGTTGGGCATCATCCTGCAGACCAAAAGGTCATGGGTTCGATTCCCAGTAAGGGCACATGCCTGGGTTGCAGGTTCGTTCCTAATCAAGGTGCATGCAAGTGGCAACCAACTGATGTTTCTCTCCCTCCCTTCCCCTCACTCTATAATCAAAAAAGGAGAAAAAAATTTAAATAAATACCATTTTAAAATAACATTTAATGTGAAGCATGTACCTACTTTGTTAAAACATCAGATTTTGCACAGCTAGGAAATTTTGAAGGACTGAGTTATAACCAAATGATTCATATTATCCAGCCCCACCAATCATATATATTTAAATGTTAAGCTCAAAGCATTGAAATAATTAATAATAAATTTCAAATAAAGACTACTAATTATTTCTAACATTAAAAATAATTAGACACCTAAAAGATTCTCTGAATTAAAATGTGAATAAATATACAGTAACTTTTTAAACCTAGAGTGGTCAACTTAATCAACCATCAGGATAATTCTCAGTAAGTCTAGAGGAAAGATATACTGCTCACATTTCTTTTCCTTTAATGTCTTAATACAACATGGAAAGGTAGTTTTTTTAAAAATTAACTTCATTATTCTCAACAAAAAATACTTTTCCTCATTTCTTATTTTTCTCAGTTAAGCACAAAAGGAAATACATTAATTAATATTTAAGTGTCAAAGTACAATACTCATGTATCAAAAACAAATACTTCATTCAACAGTAAAATGATGACAGTTAAAACAATTCTCCCTCATGAGTTTCACCAATTTCATTAAGATATGCCTAAGCACGGTTTTCTTTGAGTTTATCCTGTTGAGAGTCACTGAGCTTCTTAATACTAAAAGTGTGTGTCTTTTATCAAATTTTGGGAAATTTTAGCTATTACTTCTTGAATATGTTTTCTACCAGATTTTCTCTTCCTTATTCTGAGACTGTAATTACATGTATATTAGAAATTTTGTTATTTCTTCCATATATTCTTGAGTTTTCATTCATTTTTCATAATCATTTCTCATCGTTCTACAGATTGAATTATATCTGTTTATATTCAAGTTTAATGACTCTTTTCTTTGTCATTTCCATTCTAATATTGAGTCTTTTCAATATATTTTTTTAAGGTACTGTATCTTTTGGTTCTAAAATTTCCATTTGGTTCTCTTTTATAGCCTCTATTTCTCTGCTTAGAAGTTCTAGGTTTCTATTAATTTCAAAAGGGTTTACCTTTACCTCATACACATAGTTATAATAGCTGTTTTAAAGTATTCATCTGACTTTAATTCCAACATCTGGTTCATTTTGAGCTTGGCATCCGTTGGTTTTCTATTCCCTTAAACACTAGTCACATTTTTCTGATACTCTGTATGCTGAGTCCTTTTGGCTTGCATCCTGGACATTCTGAATATTATGCTGCAAGACTCTGGGTCCTGTTAAAATCCTCTGTAGAATGCTGATTTTGTCGTTTGTTTTAGCAGGCAACTAACCTGGTTAGGTTCAGATCAAAAGTTCTGCCTCCCTTTGTGTGGATTATGGTTCCAGTATCAGTTTGGTTTTCAGAGTTCTTGTAATACTGCTTGAGCCTGTGTCACTCAGAGGTGAGTCCAGGCTATCTGCCAGTAAAATGCAAGAATAAGACAATCTTTCCCCAGTTCTCCCCTGACTGAGATGGTCTCTACTCTCCAGCTCCCAGGAGCTCCTTTATCTCCTCCTCTGGCAGGAAAGATGGGTTTTTCCTGGAGTTGTAGCTGCCTATGTTGCGACCATGTAGTTCTACACGAATAGAATGTTTCTTGAGGTAAACAAAGTACTGAGAGAAAAGAGGAAGGAAATAGTAAGGTTTCACAGTCCACATCTGGGGCTGTCCTCAGGACAGAAGAGGAGAACCTTTATCTCCTGCTAGCCAAAAATAGGTGGTTTCTCTAAGAGCTTTTGCTGCCCCTGCCCACTGTGCAATTCTGCAAAAGAGACTTCCTCGGATCAAATATGAGACAATAAAGAGGATATAAAAATGTGCATCACGGCATATGAGTCACTCTTCCAGTTTTGACTATCCTCCCCAGTTTACCTGCTATTATTTCCAAGCTGTGAAGTAGCTTCTCTTAGCATTTTGTCCAGAAGATTCAGTTGTAATCAGTAGGAAAAATAGGCTTTAGTGTACTTTTATCTTATCAAGCTTAATAAATCATATATCGTTCAGGCATCCTGTAAATCCAAAGGACTTCACATTTATAATTTCTTTTTTACACCCTCATACATTGTGCCATACAGATATACATAATAAAGTAAGGTAAAATTATTAAAATGAGAATAAGGAAGAACACAGGAAAATAAAAATAAGACAGAATCAGGAAAGAGGTTAATATGCAAAATAGATGATAAGGCCTTTACGTTTTCTAGAATTAGACCAAAACTCTGGCTCTGAGCTAACAGCTAACTCAAAAGAAGAAAGAACATAATGTTCATAGAATAAAAACAAACCAGGTTATCAAATCAAATACAACTATCCCTGACCCTGAAATCACTCTTAAACTCTCTGATGAATTTCACAGGGCAATTTGCAATAACTTCACTAAATATAGGCCACATGCCAAAAGACAATCAGTAAAATCAATTCTAGAGAAGGTAAATATGATGACTCTAGATATAAGACTTAGGCTTAAATAAGGGATAGATTTTAAACTAAAAATGAATTAGATATACTATATATACTTCAAGCATTGCTTCATGATATTATTCTTCTTGGCAAAGCTTTCAAAAGGTTCTGCATAACAGTGAGTTTAAGATTATACCCCCGACAAGCACCTGGTGGGCAACTATTTTATGTGGCTACTGTAGGTACAAACACCTGTATTGTGACAGTCAACACAGAGAGAAATAGCAGTAGCACTCTTTTATGAAGAGGGAGGATACCAATTAAAAAAAAACTTGAGTCTGAGCAAAAGGAGTAACCACTACCCTCCCATTTATTAGGTAAACCAATAGAAGGCTGGGGCTAGAGAAAATATTTCTTTCAGAATGTAATTTTGAATCTTCTCAAACATAAAAACAGGCAATCAAAACAGAAAAATATAGTAGCAATACTTTTATTCCAGGAGAAATGTAAAGAAAATGTATTCAAATGCTCATGTAAATTATACAAGAAATCCAGTAAAAGACTCTAAAATATTCTTAGTATGTCCTCCAACATACCACTAATAAACATACAACGAATCACAGTTACAAGTTGTACAGCCAAAAAATTAAATGTGGTAATTATCTTGTAATAAATCCTAAGGCACTGTACCAAAAAATGAAAATCAAACTTGTAAACACTGCAATTTAAATGATTAATAATCAATTAATAAAATAAACCCTTTTGTCCATTTTAATATAATAAAATTTATGGAAAAAAACTCTGCCAAAGTTTTAAAAAGTCAATAAAGAGAGTAATGAAAATCAATGAGCTGTTTTAATATGAATACCCAATTACCTGGAAAAATCATTCTTATTCTCCTATAGGTACACTTCAGTGCTATATCAGCTAATTTTTGTTGCACAATAAACCACTCAAACTTAGAAGCTTAAGACATTTATTACTTGTTATTGTTCATAATTCTCTAGATTAGCTAGAAATTATCTGATCTCGGATGGCAACTACTCTGAGTGGTCAGTGGCGTCAGTTTGGTGGCCTGATGGCTAGGGCGTGGGTGGGATGGTCTAGGATAATAGTCAACAAACTTTTTCTTAATCGGCTTACAGGCCATGAGGTGTCGGCAGCTACCACTCAACTCTGCTGCTGTAGCAGGAAAGGAGCGACAGACAACACATAAACAAGTGGCCGTAACTTTGACTACGTTCCAATAAAACTGCGCGGACAGGAAACAGGCAGCCAGCCCAGTGAACTCCAGTTTGCTGACCCCTGACCTCGATGGCCCCAGTCGTGTCTGAGAGCAGGTGGGTTGGCAGGGTTACTGAACTCACTCAGGACGTCTCACCTCTGCTCCAGTAGCTTCTTACCTTCCAGAATGTTCCAGGGGTTCGTGACACAGCGGTACCACGCCAGCAAGTAAAGGCGAGCCTCAGTGTGCATTGCTGCCTTGACTATGTCTATGTTCTTGAAGAAATGAAAAGTATACCGGAATCCTACAGTAAGTTTCTCTCGTAATGTTGTAATTAGCAAATATTAAGACATCTGCATGCCCTGGCTGGTGTAGCTCAGTGGATTGAGCGCGGGCCTGCAAGCCGGAGCATCACGGTTCGATTCCCAGTCGGGGCGCATGCCTGGGTTGCAGGCCAGTTCCCAGTATGGGACACACGGGAGGCAACCATACAGTGATATTTCTCTCCCTCTCTCCTACCCTTCCCCTCTAGGGATGGATAAATAAAAAATCTTAAAAAAAATAATTAAAAAAAAAAGACATCTGCAGAGTAAAATTATAGAGCTTCACTTTACAGTATACCTCAATATGCTGATTTAAAGCCAACAATGTAACACTGAAATACTGCCCTACATTTCTAGAGCACTGTTGATAACTTTCATAAAAAGACATTCTCCACAAATTTATTAAAAGTAAAAAAGACTTACCTGAATCGGAACATTAACATTTGGCCCACTTATATTTATCAGTAAGACTATCACAACCCCAACTCCCCAAAATAACCACCTAAAATTAGGTTTTGAAAATATACTACCATACAAATACAACAGACCTTTATTCAAGATCTGAAATTTCAATTTCAATTTATGACATCAAATGATTAAAACCATTGTGACAAGTTGATCAATATATAGAATGTGAATTTCTAATTACATAAAAAGAAAGTTCTATCCCAACCTTTACATCATTCTTCTTTTATTTTATGCTTTAAAAACAGACTAGCATTTCCTAATAACCAAGACAAAATAAGTTCTATTAAGATACAGTCAAAGTTTGTAGAATTTGATGTACTTAGAAATAAACAATCATTTACTAGCTTTACGTTTCCTCTTACTCTTAATATATATTAAACTTATATGTTAAAAATACTCAAAAGGGATTGTCAAAAACTAAAAAGTTCATAATTTAGCAGGGGACAGGGTGATTGATTTGAAAGATTAAGCAGTTCAATCCATTTGTTTCTAAATTCTGAAACAATAGACTATAATCCATAGTAATTAAGTCAGTTACTAAGAAATATGCACTGCCTGATTGACATTTAAATACCCAAATTCTTGAATAAGGAAATTGTTAAGAGGACTAAGTACATAAATCTAGTTTCAATAAAGTTGGCAATACCTTAAAATATTCTGCATAAATAATTTGAACTTTAAGCATTAGCATTAAAGAAATGATTAAAACCATATTTTTCATAACAAAGAGGTATAATCGATCTTTATTTTATTAGCCTACAATTTGCTTCACCACTGTTTTCTTAAACCATTCTAATGGCATATATACCTTGACAACATCCCACAGATGGTTATGATTATGTGTAACAAGACAACAAGCTCATTGAAAACCATTACAGATGCTTAGCTAATGGGATGTCACATTAAATCTGATATAAGATTAAAAACTTTCTATCAATTATATTATAAAGCTATATTGTTTGAAATTGACATTCAAACATTTCTAAATTCATTCCATAAAAGCACTAGATTAGTAATATGCTTATTTAAAAGTGAGCTTTAAAAACAAATGTAGACATTACATGGCTTATCCCCATCACACAACTTGCTTGCATTATATGCCCTTTTCGGGGGGGGGGGTATATATAGATATATTTTTTCCTTTCAACATCTCAGATATAGATGCTTCTAACTACAAAACTCTGGTAAATGTCAGAATTCGATTTGACTACTTCTTACTTCCTTTCTTAATGCTTAATGACTAATTCCTTAGAGATGTCCTTAAAAGCCCTAAAATGTTGTCCTTCAGTAGAAACTTTCACCAGCAATCAATCAGGAGCAAATTAGATGATTGTGTTGAAATGTACTACACTGTTTAAGCTAAGAAATGAATGAAGAAAGGTAGTATATGGGAACATATGCCGCTACACTGAAGTTGCTAAAAGGGTTTGTTGGAAGAATATTTGGTTTCCAGTGGAGCAAATATGGAATAAGAAGGGACAGTGATAAAAGAATACCAAGTCATATGGATATCCAAATATAGTGACAGACACAATTATTTTACTAATTGCTAATGAATACAGTCAAGTGGCTTCAAAAAGCAAAACTTTGCTTGGACTACTTCAGGTTTTGACCTCTGCATGAGCAAATGCATTTAAACTGAAGCCCACCAAAATTGATTAACGGCGCCAGCCAAGGCCAGCATGTTAGTTGAAGCTTTTTCCATCTATCACATGGCCCCAAGGATAGTTAAATGAACCTTAAAATGGCTACAAACAGCTCAATGTCTACACAGAGTCCTGCCAATTAGAAATAATTAGGCAGTCATTTTGGTGGTAAGTCTTTTTAAGTGCATACATAACGATGCAATGATGCTTATTAACGATCTCATATGAGCTACGCTCAAACAGCCTGAAATAATTATGCAACTATCACAAAGCCTTGCTCATCTCTGTACTTCACCTTAATGCATTTAAAAATCCACTTCATTACCTCCAGTAATTAATCCTCCATTAATTGCAGGAAAAGCTCAGTTTACCAAGCTTCATTTCTAATTATCTTATAAATAGTTATGGTTCTAATTAATGTGTTCATTAAGATGAATATCTTTCTCAAAGCCATGCTCAGAGCAAAGGTTCCACTTATTCTCTCAAAAGCCTAACTAGCCATAAGGTGAGACCATTTTGGTTGCATTTGCTTTTATTTTAGTATACTCAACCTTCTAATTGGCATTTAAAATCTAATTTAGAGAACTTCAAGAAGGCTATATAGGGAGAAATAGGGGCAAAAAGATATTTTGAAACTCTTTTCCAATCAATAACCTTAATACCTTAATAGGAAAACTTTAGTGCGTCATTTTTGACAAAAATTGACTAATATACTTAAGTACTATATCCAAGTGAATTTAAATTCCATACAAACATAGCTTTTGCCCCTTCTCTTCAATTAGAAAATAAGACAAGAAAGATAAAATATTAAAACAAATGCATTTAAATTTATATTAGATTACCTAGCTAAATTGCCACTATAAAGCAATGACTCAATACAAACTGTCAGCCTTCAAAGGAAAAACTTACACATACCCTGGGATCACCAATATTCCATATCATTTTGGAAACATAGTCTATGTGCTTTTTAAAAACAGAAATCTAATTCTGTGCTGCAAAGTATGCAGCACTTAAATACTGGCCAGGATTAAAAGATAAAATGTAATGCAAAATCATTCTGTTTGTAAACATAAATATTTTTATAATTTTGTAAATTTTTAAAACAATTGTATAAATAGTTTAGAAGCACAAAGGTATTCTTAATTTTTTTAAACCAAATACTATTTTCCATGAATAAAAGAACAAAAACAATTTGCTTAGGAAATCAAATGAGTACAATCTTGTAATAAAAAAAATAAGTTATTTTGTAATAATCCTGAGTTAATAATAAAGCTATAGTTCCACATATGATAGATGTCTCTTGCTTCTCTGTAATTTGCTGTTGCTCATTAATCTCACCTCCTTGTCTTTTTCTATGTAAGATAAACCTACAGAACAGTTTCATTAATGAATTTTTTGAAAAACCATATTCGTTCTACAAGCAAAACTCTAAAGAGATAGTTTCTTCATACAGAATTATAATAGGTGAATTTCTAGCATAAATTTTTCTAGAATAGACTTTTAAAAATATGCTTTACACAAATCCATTGTGGCTTGCGTTCCCACATTAACATTTCTGATTACAGAGACCAATAAAATTTGTTAGAAGGGTAGAAGGAGACTAAGAATGAGAGAACATTTCATGTATTTAATAGTAACATTCAATCATTCATTAATACTTCTAAGTTCTAGGCATTTTTCAAGGTGCTGAGGATACAGAAGTTAATAAGACAGGTATGGGCTTTGCCATAATGGAGTTAAGAGTGTAAGTTCTTTTAAAGTAAAACACTCCGGCTAACTTAAACATTGCTGTGACACAGAAACAGGTTGATTTTAGCTACAATTTTTAACTACTAAAATATAGATCTGTATCAAGTAATCCTTAACATCCAGAGAGAGTGTTAGTCCCCTACTATATCCAAAAGATGCTTCAGAGAAGACATCTTGACTCACCTATCTGTGTATTGCTGAGCCAAACACAACACAGGCACCAAGTTGTACGACCATAACAAAAAATGTAATGCAGAGAGATGTAGTCTGAATATAAATGGGTCTATGACAACACTAGGTTTGGAGTACCTACCTTCTCAAGTTTAACCACTTCAGTGGCACCTTAGCTAGTGGCACAGAACACTGATTTCAGTCTGGACTCGGAATATTCCAAGTGATATTCAAAATGAGGATCATAAAGTGCTCACATTAATTAATTTACTTTTTTTTTTAAAAAAAGTATTCTTTCGCCCTGGCTGGTGTAGCTCAGTGGATTGAGCGCGGGCCTGCGAACCAAAAGATCGCGGTTCGATTCCCAGTCAGGGCACATGCCTGGGTTGCCAGGCCAGTTCCCGTCAGGGGACATACAAGAGGCAACCGCACATTGATGTTTCTCTCCCTCTCTCCTTCCCTTCCCCTCTAAAGATAAATAAATAAAATCTAAAAGGAAAAAAAAAATTATATAAAAAAAAAAAGTATTCTTTCAAGGAGAAAAGGGAAAGGAGAACAAATGTTGATGACACAATATCCAAAAGATTATACATTATTCTTTCTTTTAATCTAGAGGAGTTAAGAAATACCATTTGTTTATCCTGAAAGTGTTCAAATTTTAGAATATTCACATCATTTATCCTCTTTTCACTCTCAAGACCCACACTGCACAATCAAATTTAAAAAAATAAAGCCAATGAGTATTTTTAGTAACACAACAAAGATTCCCATAATTACCTTACCAATATTACAAAAATAATGTTAATGCAGCCCCTCAGAGTCCATTTTCTCTTTGGTCTAAACAAATAATTTCTTCCATGCAAACAAATTTCCTCCTGTGTCAACAGTGATATTTCTGTAAGTGAACTAGAAGCAATGGTTCCTAATAGACAAAAATGAAAAGCTGAAAAAGCAAGCAATCCAAAAGCTTAGATTTTAATGAACCAAAGTTAAATGGATTGAAATAGTTAACATCCCTAATAAATTTGATTAGGCTCTAAATTGAGATCTAAGTAAAATGTGAATTCCCCCCTAACTATTGGATTGGAAGTAGTGCTAATTCTTTATCATTACACAGATACTAATGACAAATATAATGGTGACCCATTACATAGCATTAACATGCCCTTTCTTCACCCCAGTTAGTAAAATGGAGGAAAGCAAGTATCAGTAGGCCAGACTAAAAATAATATTCTATGAGAAGACTTCTGATAGCCAGAGCTCAGCACAGTGCCAATTAATGATGTTAAGTCTTCAGGCACCTTAGTTTTTGCATGTAAAAATCTAAATATCTTTCACAGCCATGATTAACTTATACTTAGAAAAGCCACGCTAGACATTAAACTAAAAAGAGAGCTTCGTTTATTCTGTTGTGTTTTCTTCATAAGGTCCATCAAAAGTTTGGCAGTGTCAATTATTATTCAGAACGAAGTCAGAGTCATTTCCTCTACCCATACCATAGGCAGAGTATTCTTCATCATTCTTAACACTGAGCTTAATCACAAGCCTTGATCAAGCCAATGAAAAACTGGCAGAAGTAACACTGAGAACTTTTGTCTACGAAAACCCTGCTTTGGAGTAGCTGCTCATCCACAGATGATGGGACCTATAAGAAGCAGATCTGGTCTCAATCCACAGCTCGGGGCCAAACCCATGGAGTCCAGACTAAATCAGAAGAAGCCCAGGTGACTCAGAAATGTTTCTGTAAGAAATAAATCTTTTTCATGTGTGCCACTGAATTTTGAGATTGTTACTATGAAGCATTATAGTAACAATAACTGACTGATACAATGACATTATTAACACCAGAGGCTTTAGGCTCTGTAGCCAGTCACCCTACCAAGGGGAACAAAGAATAAAACCTGGTGGACAACAGGGGAAAGGTGCCAAAAAGTAGGGTTTGAAATCCAAAGTGTTATGAACCTCATGATTTAGCCATGTGAGCATGAGGAAGTTACTTGACCTGTGTAGTCTATCGCCCCATCTGTTAAATGAAGGTGAAACAGAGACTTAAAAAATTTGAAAGGCTGCTGTGACAAAGAAAATAACCTATGACAGTAATACAACTTCACAATTCCTAGCATATAGTATACTCAATAAATTTTAGTTTCCCCTTTATTGTTCTTCTTTGTAACTCAAGCTATTTTTTTTATTTCAACACATTTTCACAAAATTTCTATTACATGCAAATAGGCAACCCCATTTTTTTTAAAATAAACTTTAAAGCAAACACCTATGCCCTGGCTGGTGTGGCTCAGTGGACTGAGCGCCCTGAACCAAAAGGTCACAGGTTTGATTCCCAATCAGGGCACATGCCTGGGTTGCGGGCCAGGTCTCCAGTGAGGGGCATGTGAGAAGCAGTGGATGGATATATCTCTCACACACTGATGTTTCTCTCCCTCTCTTTCTTCCTCCTTTCCCCTCTCTCTAAAAGTAAATAAATAAAATCTTTTTTAAAAAACCTGTTAAAGTAATTCCAGAATGCTTATTATTTTCATGTCTGAGAAGAACCCTCCCCTTTCTCATGGATCTTAATAATCATCTTTCTCTTCCTTGCTGTACATCTGAAGCTTTTAATGATGTATTTTTCTACAGGAAAAAAAACAAAACAGGAAAAACAGATTTTTGTTTCTTTGATAAGCAAAATTCCCCTATCTTTTCTGTCGTATTTTTCTTCATATTTATTTCATCCCTTCCTCAGAAAAAGTGACAAATAGTAGTTAAATTATTAACATACTTTTTTTCATTTCAGAAGACAAGGGCAGACTCAAATAATACTTATAAACATATCCATAGAAGATTCATTGCACAAATTAAAATTTAGTGGTAAGGATTTATTTTTAAAAATTTAGTAAGTGAATGGCTTGGGGTAGTGATAATTTCTTAAAAAAAAAAAAAAGAAAAGAAAACAGAGGCTGAAGGGAAGGTCAGAGACTCAGACGATCATTCACCAAAAAGACTTCAGGGGACATTTTAATAACTACCTGTGGCGGGATCTCTCTCATATTCATTATAAAATTCCCAAAGCAGACTTTGCATTGTCATTCATACTCACAGATATACAAAATGGAGACTTCCTGTTAAATGTAGTGTGAGTAGATGCATTTAAATAACAGTTGTTTTATCACTGCATTCATCACCATAGTTTACAATAAACAAGACAAAAGCTTCATAGAAATAAAGTGAACACAATACACACATGTGTGTGCACACACTCACAAGGCATTAGGATTATTGAAGCTATGTGACATTCATGTTTATTTTTAAATGCGTGGACACAAACAAAATATGACTGAAAAATGACCAACTCGTGAATCAAATAAGGACCTCACCCACACTACAAACAGGCAGGAGAGGGTTCAAATTTTTTAGGAGCTCTCATCAAAACAAGTTATACATACAGGGTGAGGCAAAAGTAGGTTTACACATGTTCATACAGAAAATAATACACTGGTAAATAATAATGCAAGCTCTGTGTTTCATATACTCACAACTCTAACCCTACTTCCGCCCATCCTGTATTTGCATTGTTTTTGTTTGTGTATTTAGTTAACATGATATGGAGTAATGAAATAATCAATTCTTTAACTCTATTGCAGCTTTTTCATTTAAAATATTCTCAAACCCAGAGCCTCTAGTTGTATTTCTGCTCCCTTCCACCTGCAAAAATGTGCTACTCTCACCTAGATTCTGCTACTCCTCTCCCTGCAAAAACATAGATGCAATCAAATTGGGCTTTCAGGACTTGAATTGGACAATGTAACTTGCCTCATCTATCTATAAAATGGGGATAAATCATGACTCCTTCAAATATTATGAGGAACAAATCAAAATGTGTGTGAACGTATATTTGGTGAAGCCTGATTTTTCCACAATCACTTACTGGTTTTCATGTTCTCCTGACTCTGATACTGACTCCATCACTTCAAAAGCCCCTTCAGCTCATGGACATGGACAACAGTGTAGTGATTGCTGGGGGAAGGAGGATATAAGGGGATTAAATGGTCATGGAAAAAAAGTATAGTAAGTATTAAATCAAAAAAGTAAATAAAATATAGTTTAAAAAACAAAACAAACCAAAGCCCCTTTAGATAAGCCAAACCAACTGCTGTCACATTCTGCGCTGGAATTCTCTAGACCACCTCCAATTTGCCCTAATGGCTACGCTTTCTTTTTATAGTTTTGTAGCCCACTTCAACCATACACCTTGCCTTGCTCCCGGAACTGGTGATCTGGGTATGATCTTGTTCCATTTCTTCTTTATGCCACTCTAACTGACATCTCACTGTCTCTGTACTCTGGTTTCACACATTGTGATTTCAGACCAGGAAAGCCAACCCACAGACGTGCCTCACTAGATAAGGGAGGGTCTCTGGGCAATTATTCCTCTATGCCCAACATGTTGGTTTCTAAATAAGAACAAAACGTAGAAGAAAATTTTTTAAAAAGTAGAAAAGATGGCATCATTGAGAGTTTTCACGGCTATTTTTTCCTAGGGAAAAGATACCCCTTTTTGTAAAGAAACCAAAAATACTCCATCGCTTTGAAAAATACTGACCCCAGTTTGGTTCTCATTCCTTGAGTTTTGCCAGGCCAAAATGAAGGGCAGGGGGAGTAATTCCAGGTTGACTTATTCTACCACAAGAGGGAAGAAGACAGTTCTGCGAGAAACCTAGAGCCCTGGCTGGTGTGCCTCAGTGGATTGAGTGCGAACCTGAGAACCAAAGGGTCACCAGTTTGACTTCCAGTCAGGGCACCTGCCTGGGTTGTGGGCTGAGAGCTCCCCCAGTAGGGGGCACTCGAGAGGAAACCACACATTGATGTTTCTCTCCCTCCCTTCCTCTCTCAAAAAAAAATAATAATAATAATAATAAAATCTTTAAAAACAAAAAATAAAAAAGAAACATAGTTTACTGTCTTGGGGAAACTTTATAGAAATGTTTAAAATGAATACTAAGTGAAATAACTCTTTTAAAAATACAGTATTTTAAGGCACAGCTCTGGATTTCTTCACCAAATGTTAAGGTAACTGCTACATGAAAAGCAAAGGTTATAATTCATATAGTACTTTATTAAGGATCTGAATGTATCTGTACACATTTCAAAACTAAAACTCATTAAATCAACAGACTACTCATAAAATATTCGATACATTAATATTTCTGAAAGCATTTTTGAGCTTCTCTGAAACTTTCATCTCACTTTTGCATAAACAGAGACAATGAACAAAAGCAAAACCAAAGCAACGGTAATCTGAACAGGCTGTCTATCACTTGCTTTTGTTTGTTTCTCATGTAGTAGAAAAAGACTAAACTTACACAGCAGAAAGGACTTTGCCAGAACCTCAGGTCCTCCTAAGACAAAGATCTGCTCTGATTTAATCCAGTTCTCCTGATCAAGATGGTCAGAAATGAGAATGTACAGGAAGTCATCACCTAACATCACTGGTAAGTTCTGCAACTTGAATCAAAATGACGTATCATGAAACCAACTTCACCACAAGTAAACTGATACAAACAAGAGTTAAGTTCCTACAGCATCTCCGCAATATTATAACAAAATAATATTGAATGAAAATAGCATGTTATTTGAGGACCTGCTGTATTCTGTATCCACCACCAAAAAGAGACACTGAACTGGCATATTCCCAGACTTGAGTCATGACCTTAGAACAGGTTTTGGGGCTAGAATACTAAGTATGTCTTCAAAAATCCCTGGTCCACTCTTTTTGCTCTGAGTCCTTAATAAAGGTGTAAGGCCCAGTTTCCGAATGAGTAAATCATGACACCAGTCCTATTCCATGTGATTGCTCTAAGGAGTAAATGAAAAGAACACATGTTAAGCATTCTGTATTAGTATCTGGCACTTAGTAAATAACAATTTAATTTGTATGCATTATTACTATTATTGCTATAGCTCAATATGAATAATCTGAATTTTCAATTATCCAGTCTTTCTTCGTTTCTTAAAACTGTGCTGGATTCCTTGTGTAGTTTCAACAATAACAAACAAGAGGTGTCCAACTTTTAAAAAATCTACTTGCTAAATATGATACAGTTAAGGATTCAAGTTGGTTTAGATTTTGGATTTTGTTATGTTTCATTGGGGATATGGCTAGAGAAGAAAGAATTAAAAGTTCTATTTTTAAAAAACCCCACATTTTGCAAACATGTATCCAATCTCATAATAACCCTAAAATTCCTCATCATATAAATTTACTCTACCTAAGATCACATAGCAGATTAGCCATGGACAAGAAAGAGGTTTTATATACCAATGATAATCGAGGCTTGTAAAGTTCCTCAAAAACATACCCCTAAATCTAAGAAGACAATCTTGTTCACAAAACTTCCTAGTAAAGGTTCAACATGATTAATGTGATGCTTGAAGTATTCAGCTTTCCTTAAAGGTCCCACCTATTCAAACTGATCAAAACCAATCTACTTGGATTGTAAGATCCAGCAAGATCTAAGACCAAGGGGATGCAACTACCAAGTAACTCCTTCCTCTGCTGATTCCTAGCACAGTGCCTTTCGAATCATGTTCCCTAGCTTTCTAGCAATCTCAGGGGAACTCTTCAAAGCCAATTAAGTGACAGTATCACCCTGCAACCCAATACCATGCCACGGGGTCCTTCTTAGTTACATCAGAAACGTGGTTAGCAAGAGTGGTGCTGTTCCCTGATGGTTTTATTTAAGAACAAAAAAATAAAAAATATTTCAAGAAAATAAACAAGTGGTAAATAACCAATAAATAGAGAAAAAAACTGTCTGAACTAGCAACTCTAGAAGCAGAGAGTTCCATACACATTCTCAAATTTCTCCAAACAGAAAAGGCTAGAAATCACACTGATGGTTAAGGGAATGTCTAGAAGTACTTTACTATCAAATAAGCGAATGCAACGAAGAATAAATCCAACTATGGGGCCATCAAAAAACAGAGAGGGTATGGAGAGGAACATGCTTTAAAAAGGGGTTGTTCAGAGATAACTCAGTTTCAGGCTGTTTGGACTTTTTCACTTGTTTTCCTTGGGACCCTACTACACCTGAGAAATTCACAGAGTAGTTCCTAGATACACATAGGGCTTACATGGGTATCTTTGTACTTATTAGTCTAGATTTTCCAAGTATTAGACTTATTAGATCTACTTAGATCTTAAATTAAAAATACCCTATAAAGTGGCTTCTAGCCTAGGATAAAATGTATAGAATAATCAAATACAACAGAAGCCACATACTCAAAAGTGTAATCAGATCTTCAGACATCACTAAAATTCATACTAAATGTAAACATCTAAGACTAAAAGATCACAATTCAAATGTTAGTTTAAGTCTCATCTCCTTGGAAGAAAAATACCTTTAAAAGATAACATATGTTCATATGTACCTCACTTCAGGTGACAGATACAAATAACAAATTCTGAGTAACCCAATTTTTGTATACCAAATTACTTCCCACACAAGCTCAGAGATGAATTCCAAAAGAATAATGATGGGAAGAATAATATCAGTTTCATTAGCACAGCCTTTATGGTTTTCAAAATACTTTCACAAAATATCATTTTATCCTTACATCTGAAAAAGGCAGAGAAGACTTTCAGTTCTAGTCACTTAACTACTAAGTGCTAGCAACCAGCTAACCACTAACAGTAACAATAAAGTGAGGAGTCATCCTGCTTTACTCAAAATTAAAAGGTTTCTTAGGACACAGAACTTCAGTGCTGAAACAAAGAGAGTCGCAGACAAGCCAGTATCGCTGGTCACTCTGGCAAAAATTAATATGACACTGACACTGTCCACAAGGAGCTCAAACATAGACCAGGGCTGGTCCATGAACAATTATAATTATAGTTCACAAGAGAAAAATGAAATTGAGAGTAAGAGTTTAGAACTTTCATAGTGATTTGCTGTAACTACATTTTTAAAAATATTATTCTACAATAGATTGAAAATTTAGGAGGAAAATGTCCTTTACCACAGATAATTTGAGAAGTATTGCTAGACTATATAAGATAGAATTAGTTTTATTACACGGACATAATAATATGAGAATTTATCACGTTGTTCAACAGAAATGCTTCTGAACCCTACAATTTTGAATTTGAAAAAAAATTTGAACAAGCCAGCATGTAGTAACAAATTACAATGTATCATTTAAGAAAGATGATTTTTTAAATGTGTTCTTTGAAGGATGTTTACACTGTATATTATTTAACCGCATGGAAAAGTAGCCTTTCTATTTTCTTCCAGGCTATAATAGAAATAAAAACTGATACCTCATGATCAAGAATCAATTTAATCTCTTTTGAAAAAGGAAAACAGGAAAAAATGGAAGATATTTGAAGATATGGAACAAATAGTTTCTGAAGTGAGAAAACAGCTTAAACATGAAGGGCGGTATATGCAAGAATGTAAGTAAATGGCCAGGAAACCAGTATCAAAACATACATTTAATAATGGCATTGTGTTGTGTAAAGAAATTTGTCATATTCTTTAGAGATGCAATGTAAACAGCATGTGGGTGAAAAAACCCAGAGCCCAAACTAAAATAGGAGGAAAGGGAGTGGGGGTTAGGGGTAGAAAGAGAAGGAGTAGAAGCAGCAGAAGCAGCAGCTACACCAGGCACCACCAACCACCACCACCAACTGCACAAGGAGCAACAGCCAATGGCAAAAATCTTAGCAATTGCTGAATCCAAGTAATGGGTATGTATTATCTGATTCCCTTACTTTTGAGTATGTTTGAAATTTTCTTAATTAAGGAAATCAGTGAGCCCTGGCTGGTATAGCTCAGGGGACTGAGCACAGGCCTGCGAACCAAAGGGTAGGGGGTTCGATTCCCAGTCAGGGCACATGCCTGGGTTGCGAGTCAGGTGCCCAGTAATGGGCACTCGAGAGGCAACCACACATTGATGTTTCTCTCCCTCTTTTTCCCCTGCCCTTCCCCTCTCTCTAAAAAATAAATAAAAGCTTTTAAAAAATCAGTGAATTAGCTAGAAAAACTTACATTTCTAAAAAATCATTTTAGCAAAGGTTTATTTTATCTACAACTCATTAAAATTTAAAAATAAAACCCATGAATTTGTATTCTTGGACAGATTTTACAAAGTGCCAACAAGGTAAGCACTAAAAACCACTTTTAAAAGGAATATCAGGAAGCCATATAGATGTAGTTCAACATTAACTACACAGATTCACAGAGTCATATTTTTAGCTTTTCCAAAACTAGTAATAATAAAGGCCACCACGGTAGCAGATTTGTGCCTGCAATGATAACTTAAGAGCCTTTGGCTTTGCCATATGAAATTTAACTTCCCAAAGTAGTCAATTAGAGCTTGGAAGTACCCTCTTCAGTGGATAAAGCTTGAGGATATTATGGAAGCCCTCTCTACTGTTTTCCTTCCCACTGTTACCTATGATTTTCAAGAAGTTGGAGGTTTTTGTTTGGGGGTTTGTTTTTGTTTCTGCTTCCTTTAAGAGTATCAGAGATCATGACTACTAAAAATTAAAGGAATGATATACTGTGAGAGTAACACACTTAATGCAATCACGGTCACTAAAAAGAACTCTCAAATAACCAATTTGACAGATGTGAACCTAGTCACTTACAAACCTTGTTTTTAAGAACTCAGAGAACAATAAAAAGTGAATTTCAAACTATTCTTTATTTAAGAGAAAAATAAACAATGCTGTAACTATTTTACTTTTATTTATCCTTAAAGTGACATCAAAGGGCTACACCATACCACATCTGAGAAAATAAAAATGCTTGACATATATAACATTTCATTCATTATTTTGCAAATAATACCATTCTCCAATCTTTTCTTAAAAAGTGGTAAGACCATACGTGATGAATAATTTTAAAACCAACCTGAGCCTTCTTCAAAGACTTTATCTTACAATCTTTAAAGACATATTAATCTTATTTTTCTATAACATTCCCTCCCAAGACTCCAAGCAATCAATCATAAGTTTAGGAACCAAAATCCTGAAAATCAGGCATTAAGTTGATCTGGTCTAGCACATACTTGACAATGCACTCAACTCTTCTTCTGGAGGTAAGAGGATCGATCAAACGAAGGTAATTTCTAAGACTTTCAAAAAGCCTCTCAAACAAAGGTCCCAAGGTAGACTATTTTTTAAAAATACCTGTGTTGGAAGTGGAGAAATTAATCATTCACTCAATCTACTAAAGCAACTATTAGCATTTACTGACATCGACTATTGCGCAAGTGCCAGCAGACTAGAAACCAATAATACAAAATTAGTAAGACTTGATCCCTATCTTAAGGGAAGCGCAAGTAACCTAACACACAGTGAAGAGGGAGAGTTGGGAAAAATGGCATTTTCTTCAATGGTTGGTACAAAAAATAAAATACAGTTGACTCTTCAACACCACCACTTTGAACTGCATGGGTCCACTTACGTACAGATTCTTTTTCAATAAATATTACAAATGGCATTTTTCTCTTCCTTATGATTTCCTTAATAACATTTTCTTTTTCTTAGTTTATTTTATTATAAGACCACAGTATATAACACATTTACAAAATACGTCCTAATTGACTGTTTATGTTATTGGCAAGACTTCTGGTCAAGAGTAGGCTATTCGGAGTTAAGTTTTGAGGGAGTCAAAAGTTACGCACAGATTTTCAACTGCATGGGGTGGTAACACCTATAACGCGCGTAGTGTTGTGCTGTTCAAGGGTCAACTGTACTACAAAAGTCCTCCACAATGAACTATTCCAAAATGACTACAGAATCAATCTCACTTAATATTTTTAAGTTCTCTAGAATAATAAAACAAATACTAAAATCTTCTAATATGAAGATGCGAGGGAAATGTCAAACGACACAATTCAACAGATAGAATAACTGAGAGATTGTACAAAGAAATGAAAATCTACAATGAAGGTTAAGTAGTACATAACAGAAATCAGGGATAAGAAAGTATTCTCTCAATCAAAATTAACTTTGTTTAAACTATATTTTATTGAATATGCTATTACAGCTGTCCTGATTTTTCCCCTTTTGTCTTCCTCCACCCAGCACCCCCTAGAGCCGCAGGCAATGCCTCCACCATTGAAAAAAAGTCTGTGGGTCATGCATACAAGTTCTTTGGCTACTCCATTTCCTATACTGTACTTTACATCACCGTGGCTATACTGTAACTACCTATTTGTACTTCTTAATCCCCTCATCTCTTCACCCATTCTCCTGCACCTTCCTCCCAATCTGGCAACCATCAAAACTCTCTCTGTATCCATGATTCTGTCTCTGTTCTTCTTGTTTATTTAGTTAATTTTTTAGATTCAATTATTGATGGATATGTATTTTTTGTCATTTTATTGTTCTTAGTTCTGATCTTCTTTTCCTTAAATAAGTCCCTTTAACATTTCATATAGTAATGGTTTGGTGATAATGAACTCCTTTACATTTTTCTTGTCTGAGAAGCTCTTTATCTGCCTTTGGATTCTAAATGATATCTGTGCTGGGTAGAGCAATCTTGGTTGCAGGTCCCTGCTTTTCATGGCTTTGAATATTTCTTGCCAATCCCTTCTAGCCTGCGAAGTTTCTTTTGAGAAATCAGCAAACAGTCTCATGGAAATTCCTCTGTACGTAACTAACATCTTTTCTCTTCCTGCTTTTAACATTCTCTTTATCATATATCTTTAGCATTTTAATTATGTGTCTTGGAGTAGGCCTCTCTGAAACCATCTGGTTTGGGACTCTCTGTACTTCCTGTACTTGTATGTCTATTTCCTTCACCAAATTAGGAAAGTTTTCTTTCATTATTTTTTCAAATAGATTTCTAATTTCTTGTTCTTTCTCTTCTCCTCTGGCACCCCTATGATGCGAATGTTGGACCTCTTGAAGGTGTCCCAGAGACTGCTCATAGTGTCCTCATTTGGGGATTCTATTTTCTTCTTATTGTTCTGATTGGTTGTTTTTTGCTTCCTTATGTTCCAAAGCATTGATTTGATTCTCAGCTTCATTTGCTCTACTGTTGTTTCCCTATAAATTGTTCTTTATTTCGATTAGCGTATCCTTCATTTCTGACTGGATCTTTTTTTAAAAATAATATATTTTATTGATTATGCTATTACAGTTGTCCCATTTCTCCCCCATCATTCCCCTCCACCCTGCACACCCTCTCCCACCCACATCCCCCCTTTAGTTCAGGTCCATGTGTCATAAGTTCTTTAGCTTCTACATTTCCCATACTATTCTTGCCCTCCCCCTGTCTATTTTCTACCCACCATCTATGCTACTTATTCTCTGTACCTCTTGCCCCTCTCCTCTTCCCATTCCCCTGTTGCTAACCGTCCATATAATCTCCATTTCTGTGGTTCTGTTCCTGTTCTAGCTGTTTGCTTAGTTTGCTTTTGTTTTAGGTGTGGTTGTTAATATCAGTGAGTTTGCTGTCTTTTTACTGTCATATTTTTTATCTTCTTTTTCTTAGATAAGTCCCTTTAACATTTCATATAATAAGGGCTTGGTGATGATGAACTCCTTGAACTTGACCTTATCTGAGAAGCACTTTATCTTCCCTTCCATTCTAAAAGCAATCTTGGATGTAGGCCCTTGCCTTTCATGACTTCAAATACTTCTTTCCAGCCCCTTCTTGCCTAGAAGGTCTCTTTTGAGAAATCAGCTGACAGTCTGATGGGAACTCCTTTGCAGGTGACTGTCCCCTCATCCCTTGCTGCTTCTAAAATTCTCTCTTTCATTTTAATCTTGGCTAATGTAATTACGATGTGCCGTGGCGTGTTCCTCCTTGGGTCCAACTTCTTTGGGACTCTCTGAGCTTCCTGGACTTCCTGGTAGTCTATTTCCTTTGCCAGATTGGGGAAGTTCTCCTTTATTATTTGTTCAAATAAGTTTTCCACTTGTTGCTCTTCTTCTTCCCCTTCTGGTACCCCTATAATTCAGATGTTGGGACGTTTAACGATGTCCCAGAAGTTCCTAAGCCTCTCTTCATTTTTTTGAATCCTTGTTTCTTCATTCTTTTCTGTTTGTTTGTTTCTTTCTTCCTTTTGGTCCACTCCACTGATTTGAGTCCCAATTTTCCTCCCATCACTATTGGTTCCCTGTGAGTTTTCCTTCATTTCACTTATTGTAGCCTTCATTTGTTCTAATTTGCGACCAAAATCAACCAATTCTGTGAGCATCCTGATAACCAGTGCTTTGAACTATGCATCTGATAGATTGGCTATGTCTTGATCACTTAGATGAATTTGATCTGTTCTGTTTGAGCCATTTTTTTTTCGGTCTGGTCACAGCTGTTAAGTAGTGAGGGGCAGAGCCTTAGGTGTTTGCCAGGGTAGGGCAGCCAAGTTGATGGGTTGTGACACTGTATGTGGGGGCGGGGTCCGAGAGGGAACAATGGCGCTTGCTCCTTGCTCTCTCGAATTCCAGTCCCTTCCACTGCTTTCCCCAAGCATACTGGGCCCTTCTGGTGCTGATTTCCGTGTGGGTGGGCTTGTGTATATTCTAGGACCCTGTGGATCTCTCCAACAAACTCTCCTGTGAGGCTGGGAGTCTCTTCCGGCACTTCAACCCCCACAAGTGTTTTCAATCCGTGCTTTTAGGCTTTATTTCCCAGCACTGGGCCCTGGGTTGCAGTCTGTCTCGCTGCCCGTTTTCGCCTGCTTTATCTGCACACAAATGTGTAACCGAGGTCAGCCGCCTTGTGCGCCTCACTGGGTCTGCTCATTGCCTCCCTGATTCCAGTAACAGCGGTCTGTGCACCTGGGATATGCCAACTGCTGCCTGTGCATCTGGGACCACTAGCCACTGCTTTTTCCTGCCACGATCCCTCTCCACTGGCCACCGACTCCACCCTTCTTACCGGTTTGGGTAAATCGTTGTCAAACTTACGTGCAATTCAATTTTTCTATTTGTTCTGGTTGTTTTTTTTTGGTTCTAAATTTTTGTTGTCCTTAATTTTGGTTGTGAGAGGAGGCACAGTATGTCCACCTACACCTCCATCTTGGCCAGAAGTCTGGATCTTTTTTATACTGTTGAGGTTCCACTAATTTCCTTGAGCATCCTTATAACCAGTGTTTTGAACTCTGCATCTGACAGATTGCATATTTCCATTTTGTTTAGCTCTTTTTCTGGAGTTTTAATCTGTTCTTTCAGTTGAGCCTGGGTTGCTATTAGCAGATCAATGGGAGGGATTTATCCAGGCCAGTCAGCTACAAGGATTGGCTGGACCACTGTCCACCAACATCTGCCCACTGTGGAACATCAGCTGTGTAGGAACATGATGGTGGTGCTCCAACATGGTCTGTAGCTGTCCACTGGGTGTGCTAGCCCTGGGCTTTCCTGGGTGGTGTAGGCCAAGCTCAGGTCCCACCTGTTTTGCCTGGGGCACCCTGCCTGAGCTATAAAGCAATCTGAGATGGCTGCTCCTTGTGCTGGGCATGGAGATGCCTAGGCAAAGCCAAGCTGTGAATCTAGGCTGGCTGCTGCTAGTGCCAGGCCTGAGGTTAACTGAAGCTAGCTGTTGCTTATTTGATTGGATTTAGGAAGTTGTGATGAATGAGCCAAGACCAGCCATCCATATGGAAAAACAGCTTGGGTAGGCCCGTAAGTGGGACAGGGCAGAGTCTCTGGGGATATCCAAGGTGGGTCAAACAGTGTTAGCCAGCTGATGGAGTCTCAAATATAGTATCGGCTTGCCAGCTCTGTGGGGGAAGGGTTTAGAAAAGGGACAATGGCCTCTGCCTGCCTTGATGCCAGACATTTCACTTTCTCCCTATATGCCACTGGTGCTGAGGGATTGAGTTTGAGTAGGTGAGTCCATGTGTGGGTTCATTAAGAAGAACAGCTTGGGGCTCCAGCAGTTACTTCCACAGACTCAATCCCCACTGAGTTTTGCATTCAGAAGTTGTGGGGACTTATCTTCCTGGCACTGGAATCCTGCCTGGGCTGGGGGGGCCTGCTGTGGGGCTGGAACTACTTGCTTCCAAGATATCCCTCCCATATTTTCATCCACCACACATTGGTGGGAACCAACCTGTTCTGAGTCTGTGCCCCTCCAACCAGTCTGGATAGATATGGTTTCTTTAATTCCATAGTCATCAGACTTCCATTCAACTCAATTTCGTAGTGGTCAAGACTTCCATTCAACTTGATTTCTGACAGTTCTGAGTGATGGTCGTTCTATATCTTAGTTGTAATTTTGATATGATTATGCAAAGAAGTGAGCCATGTCTGCCTTTGCCACCATCTTGACCAGAAGTCCCAAGAATTAACTTCTTGAAAATCCTCATGGTAGGAGAATTTTTAGACAAAGAACTCATAATCTTATTTTTCTTAATCAGATTGCAAGACAGTCTATAGAGCTGCATAAATATCCTTCACATTCACTGAAATAAAAATATAGGAAACAAAGAATACACTAAATAGTTACCCAAGCCATTTCCCTACCCTAAATTGGAAATAAGCTATAGTTTTTAATTTGTTTTTTAAATCATTGAGGCTGAGATAGACAATACTGGGGCTAAAACAGGAAGGGAAGGAAACAGGTAATTACTGAGGTCATCTCCCTTAGCTCATATATACTTATACTTGCATAGTCATTCAAGTTTGATTCTGAAAGCGGTTTGAATGTTTCTGACATTGGCATAAATGTTCTCACCTAGTGAGTCCATGGAGTTTTA
This sequence comes from Glossophaga mutica, assembly GCA_039655065.1. Taxonomy (NCBI): domain Eukaryota; kingdom Metazoa; phylum Chordata; class Mammalia; order Chiroptera; family Phyllostomidae; genus Glossophaga; species Glossophaga mutica. Next base: position 199,382,789 of record CM077304.1, read on the forward strand.
GGGAATCAGTGAACCCCTCTTAAAGGACATGATAAACTATATATGTAAATATATGAAATTTTCTGGGAAGAAGACCATGGTTTTCATCAGATTCTTTTTTTGACATCTCTCTTTACATCTGATACAATCAAAGAAAAGTTAAGAATCAACCACCAACCAGACTGTGCTGCTTTTGACAAGCCAATAAACCTGGAATTTTCTCTATCCTTTGAATAAAGCATTAAATATAAGCTGTGGACTTCTTTCTAAAGCCTCTTTCCACCTCATTGTTGTTTACTGTAAATTCATTCACACCTCATCTGAAGGTCCATTCTTAAACTTTGCTTATATACCTTCTGAAGATAGAGACTTTAAAAATCAAATCTGTACCTATTCATTTTTATAAAAAGTTTTGCTTTTTAAAAAACATTTGTTACAAAATTTTAATTACTGGTTTTACAAATTAACAGAAATGCTTTGTGGTATTATAACTCCCTGGTCTCTAACCTAAGAACTTTGCTTCCTTAGTCTATATTCCATAAGCTTGATAACAGGAGGGTCATTTTAAACCCCTTGTGGGGTGCGTAGGTTCTTTTGGATGGATGTTTTAGGGTTCTTGGTGTATAATCCCAGCAGTGGAACTGCCAGGTCAAAAACCAGCTCCATTTTTAGTTTTCTGAGGAGCAGAAGGAAAGAAGGAGTTCCTCCCCTTTGAAAGAGCATGGATGGAACTGGAGAGCATTATGCTAAGTGAAATAAGCCAGGTGGTGAAAGGCAAATACCATATGATCTCACCTTTAAGTGGAACATAATCAACAAAACAAACAAGCAAGCAAAATATAACCAGAGACATTGAAATTAAGAACAAACTGACAGTAACCAGAGAGGAGTTGAGAGAGGATAACAGGGGAAAAGGGGAAGGGTCATCAAAGAACAACTATAAAGGACATGGACAAAAACCAAGGGAGGTTGGAATCAGGGGAGGGAGGTGGGGAGGGCTGGCATTGGGGGGAGTGGTAGGAGGAAAAGGCAGACAACTGTACCTGAACAACAATAAAAAATAAATAAAATAAAATAAATTAATAAATAAATATAAATAAACCCCTTTTGGCAAAAAGTCTCACACTCTTCGGAGTCTGAGCTAACAACACGCCTTTGATTTTACACTTTCATGGCACTTCATGTGTAGCACTACTACACATCTACCTTGGCAGTAATAGCTCTGACAGCACAAACAACGTTCTTTTTAATCTCCGCTTGCCCAATATCATAAGGGTTACAAATACCACATGGTAATACACATAGCTCAATGATAAAATATAATATATTTTCATGACACTTAATATGTATGTGACCAATTGTCTAAGAAGCAACTGGCAAAAGAACAAAGGTGGAAACGAGTGACCCAGATGTCCAGCAGAGGTTCTGAAAAACATATACAGTACAGAAGTAAATCTACATTATATCTGAATTTCAAATAAGGCAAACTCATAAATGAGAAGGGATTACTATACTCATAAAATAAGAGTGATCTGGAAAGAGATCTGGTAGTCATTATATACTGTTTCCTGAAGAGTAACATTTCCAATGTGCTGTTATATTCCGAAAGGCCAACTGTAATAGTGGCCATTAACAGAAAGCATATTGGAAACAGAAAAGAAAATACTACCTAAGTCTATTTCTTTTGACAAGAACCAGACAATGCATGTACGTGAAAATAAAATTATTAGGAAGGTTTGGGGTGGAGGCCTTCCATATGAAGGTGAACTATAAAACTTTGGAATCTTCAGCCTAGAAATAATGCTGAAAGATAACTGGCACAATATGCACAAATTTCTAAGGCAAGAGGCAGGGATAGAGTGTGAACATGAATTATTTCACAAAAAATAAAACAGAATAACAGAACCAACAGAAACCAATAGAAATTTTTTAAAAAAACACCTAGACTAAAGGAAATAATTTACAGTGGATAATACCAAAATGTAATATATTTGTCACAATAATCTTATGAGGAAAAATTTTTTCAACAAAAATTTGAAACATTTGGGTGAAAGATTAGAGCGCAAAACTGTCCTTCCCATATTTAACTTTAAAAAATAAAGACTATTCTTCAATATCTTCCTCATTGAAGCTACCAACATTCATCCACTTGCTAAAGCTCAATCAGGACCTGTGCAAAGATGAAAGTTGTGCACTGTAAAATTCTAGATGGCTCCATTCTTTCTGTTTTTTTAAGTCCTCACTTGAGGATATGTTTTATTGATTTGAAAGAGAAAGGAAGGGCGAGGAAGGGCGAGGAAGGGCGAGGGGGAGAGAGAGAAACATTGATCGGTTTCCTACTGTACGGGCCCAACCGGAGATTGAACCGGCAAACCTGGTATATACCCGGACCAGGGACAGAACCTTTGACCTTTTGGTGCACATGATGACACTCCAAACAACTGAGCTACCCAGCTAGAATTCCATTCTTTCAAATCCTTTCCTCAACTCAGCTTCCCCCACATCTAGCCCATCAGAAAGCTCTGCTGAGTTCGCTCTCAGAGTATAAACAAGTTCCATTACTTCTGTTCACATCTTCACATATCATACTCCACTGAGATACTATCTTCTTCATGGACTTTAGAAACTGACTCACAACTGGTCTGCCTGCTTCTACTCTTGCTGCACTACAGTTTATTCTCTACATAGTCACCAGAGAGCTCTTTAAAACCACACATCAGATTATGTCACTTCTTTTAAAAATTAAATAAATAAGCAAAATGATTTTGGCAAAGTAGCTTTATATATTAATTTCACGTTTAATATCTGTGAATGCAAAGTTTATTCCAAGTATTTTTTTTTTAAACCCTCAAGGGCCCTGACTGGTGTGGCTCAGTGGATTGAGTACTGGCCTGTGAACCAAAGGGTCACTGGTTCAATTCCCAGTCAGGGCACATGCCTGGGTTGTAGGCCAGTCCCCCAGTGTGGGGACATGTGAGAGGCAACCACGCATTGATGTTTCCCTCTCTTTCTCCCTCCCCTCCCTCTCTCTAAAAACAAATAAATACAATCTTAAAAAAAAAATACCCTCAAGGAATTACTCAAGTTCACCACTATCAGAAGGATTCAATTTAATATGAGGTTACAGAGTTATTTACACTTCCTGCTAACGGCTTTAAATTATAAAGCTTACAGCACCCACAAGATAAACATGCTTATGAAAATAAAATACTCATTCTTGAAAAGTATAATGAGTTCTAGAACAAAATGTCATTAAATATTAAGTACCATTTCTATAAAACAGAATATAATGATCTTTTAACAGATTTATAAATACATACCAAAAAGTGAGTGAAATACAAAAGAAATAAAATAAAAGTAAAGGGCACAATTAATGACTCCTTTACTTATAATCAACAAAATATACAACAGATTACCTACTTTTAAATCACATTGTTATTTTAAGTAATTGTTATCAATTTGGGGGACAAGATTCTATGACCTGCAATTTCACAGGAATGTATGGGGAAAATAATTTCATTCTCAATAAATTATCCCTGTCTACTACACAAGTAAGTCATCAGATATAAAAAGTATCACTTTTTACCTTGGAGTATACAGTGATGATATAAAAGAATTAAGTAGAAAAATAAATCAAAAAGGAAATCTTATCACAGTAAGTTCATCTAGGACAGAGACTAGTTTAAGTTACCTGCCAACATTCAAAGAACCACCCCAAAAAATGCATTGGCAATTAAGATCTACCCAACAGTAGTGCCTGTGGCAACCTACCAGGGTGATTTCTAGCCTGGGCTCTGCCCAGGAAACAAAGTATTTGCTACATGGCATTCTCCTGATTTTCCTCCATTGCTCCACTGAAAATGAGGCACAAGAAACAGATAATAAGAAATTCAGCTACTGCTATAACGAAATTACCTTAGCCACAAGCATGTATTAAATGTCTTTAACTTGATAATGTAGTATATATTGCATAAAGAAAGCAGTCAATTGTTGGTTATATATACCAGTTAAAAGCAGCAGGGGAAAATCAAAATGGACAGATCATCATTCAGCTGTTTAGAGTCATGACCCCATTCTGCACAACAGTGAAACCTTGTTAAAAATTAGAAAAGTAGCTATAACGTAGCTAAGAGTTAATAGGCCCATTCAGGATCCCCCAGACAGGGTTCCACACAGTACAGCTGCCATGGTAGGTGAAAATCCCGGCCCCGACTTTCGCTGGACAGCAAAGTGCTCCAATGCGAGTCAAGAATAGAACTAAAATGGCACTACAGATAAAAAGCTGAGAAGAAATGTTTATAAAAAAGTAATCTGCCTTGGCTGGTGTGGCTCAGTGGATTGAGTGGATTTGGTAGATTGAGTGAACCAGAGTTGCTGGTTCAATTCCCAGTCAGGGCACATGCCTGGGTTGCGGGCCAGGTCCCTAGTAGGGAGCACGCAAGAGGCAACCACACATTGATGTTTCTCTCCCTCTCTTTCTCCTTCCCTTCCTCTCTCTAAAAATAAATAAAATCTTTTTTAAAAAAGTAATCTACTTTGTCATTAGAGAACACAGTTCTTATTTATGCTACCTAAAATTTTGGGTATTCTTAATCTACTAATTTTTAAAGGTAAAAACTAATTAATTTTTGCTGTACATTTCTTTGGACCTGAGCAAAAAAATTTGATGTGAAAGTATTAAAATGGATTTAAAATATCTGAAAACTTGAAGGGCGTATCTTAAAGCCAAAGTATAAAAAAAAAAGGACCCATTTATTTATTTAATGGATCCAATACTATAGCACTAAATAAAATCTTTTATTCAGTGTAAATCATGTAATTTTTTATTCAAAAGTAGAGGAATTTCATGACTAATACTTAGTAGTTCACCTTTTGCCCAGTTACCTTTTTGTTTTATTTTTTTAATGTTTTAAAAGTTATTTACTACTGTTCAGTTACAGTTGTCCTGCCTTTTTCCCCATTGCTCATCCCTACCCCGTCCCCCCCCCACACTCCCACAGTCATTCCCCCACCATGGTCCGTGCCCATGAGTCCCCTATTCGTGTTTCTTTGCTTGAAAATCTTAATTATAAAGCACCTTAACAGAAGTAGAAGGTAGAGTGAGGGAATAATACCTAATTTTTTAAATGAGCTAATTAATTCCTTAGGATTAATAATTAAAAATCCATCAATTTTGAATGTCCATGTATAACTGCTGCTAGTCCCAGTCAAGGACATATTAATAAAAATAAATAGTGGCTTGAATTAAAGTGTACTTTATTCAAGGTTAGACCCAATGTCCTCTGGGCTTCATCTCTTTTTGTATAAATTTTATAAATACACACTACCTAAGGTAAATAAACAAATAAAAACATATTTAACGGCATCCTTATAGAAATAAAGCAGATTTTTAAAACAAATGGATAACCTCTTATGCTTATGTACAATGTTCATTTTATGCTAAATTTATTATCCCCAATCAGCTCATTTTCAGACTATCATTGTGTACGGGAACAATGTTGTCAGCTTTGCTCCTCCAGAATTTTCTCTTCCTCTATTGATCCTGCATGATCTACAGCCATGTAAAAACTAGAGAAGAGGAAAAAAAACCACCTTATGAAAAATAGAAGCCATAAAAATCACCACACAATTAAAGAACAATTTCTGCCGCCACTACTTGGTTACCTCGGAATTAACTTCCCTAATCTCAGCTTCCTCACCTAACAGAAATAGTCTGAAATAACCTAGCCTTACAACTTCTACATCTATACCTCTTCAGGGCCTCACAGCCACTGCTTAAAGATATAAATCAAATAAGCAAAAATTTTCATTAGAAGATTATTTCCAACACAAATGCACAAATGCAAGAATAAAAGCTCTGCAGAAAACCAGAGCAAACTAGAGCTCTTTAGGGAAGCAAGTTAGAAACAGACCAAGTAGGCAATAGTACCAATGTGAGCAAATGTTTAGTTCCTTGAAGTGGGTTTAATTCCTTTGGAGCACAGTTACATGGTGAAATAGCAGGTGCTTCTGTTAGTTAAACAAACAAACAAAAAAAAAGTCAAAAGTGAAAAATGATAAAACAAAGTTTCTGTTTAAATGACTATACCTCATGAAACTTATTCTCATATAATTTAGAAACAGAATTAGAGCTAGAATGATTTCAATGCTCATTTTACCAAATGAGGACACTGAGATTCAAAAAGGCTGATTCTGAACTTTTTGTGCGCTATTTCTAATTTGTCATTAATGTCACCTCCTATAATTTCAAATTAGTTTCTCCATGACAGAAATGAGAATCAAGCAAGAAATAGTTACTATTGAGCTTAAAGCTCAATCCATAAATTGAAAATTAAGTTGAAAATAAGACTGAATACATACCCATGTTTCTCTAATAGTAACTAGGATCAGCTTTAGCAAGCTTGCTAAAATCCAGGGTGACAAGCAGCGAATACCATGTACGATGGGAGAATGTATCCATGACTAGGTAGACAGAGAAGACCTTCCACGGAAATGTCTTTAAGGCAAGACTTTTAAGATGAATAAGAGATGAGGAGAGATAGAAAAAACATTTCAAGCAGAAACAACCACATGTTCAAGGGCTCTGAGAGTAAAAAAAAGAACCACAGAGAAACTGTAAGTATGACAGAGATTAGAGAGATGTGATTAAAAAGGCAAGAAGAACCAGATCACAAAGGGACCTCAAGCCCCATCAACATTTGGATTTTATTCTAAAACACTGAACTAAGGGAGGTACTAGCAGATTTGCATTTTGGCTGCCATATAAAGAACAAATTAGAGGGGAAATTCCAGAAAACTATAAAAAATATATTCTATAATTTGGAAATCACTATTTTTCCTCTTAAATATTCAAAATCATATTTTGGGCCTCATAAAAACAGTTTGTGGCAATAAACAGCACAGTTAAGAACTTCTAATACTAAGTTATTTAGCTGACATAATGATGTTCATCTATCAAATAATGAGGTGATGAACCCCCAAATAACAATTTTCATTTAATTAAATGAGTTCTGAAAAATCCAGGAAAATTATCCACATTTACCAGTATTTTTATAAAGGGCTAGAAAAAAATGATCAATGAATTCACTGCTACTGGTTTTAATTACCTGAAAAGTTACAAACACCTCACTTCAAATGTTTTCTATTACATATTTAACAAAAATTATGCCATGAAGTGTAAGTTCTTGAGAGGAAGGAAGACACTGTGCATGATGAAGACAAGTATTATAATTATTTGATAACTACCCACCTCTTTGTCTCTTATATACCATACAATCAAAAGTTACTTAAATACCTTTCTAAAGAGCCTTATCTTGCCAGTGTTAGATACAGAACTCTTCCAGGGAGGATGCAAAAGAAAGTTCTCATACACTGTCAAGGACAAAATAGGACTGATCAAAAGACTCCCACCAAGAACTCCCTGACATCAGCTAATACTTCACCAATAATTCAGTAAAAGAAAATTCAGTATATACAGCCTTGATCTTTTGGAAATGGCTCTGTCAGGGATCTTTCATTTGCCATTCAAAATGACTGACGTAAAACATGCTAAAAACTGCACGATGCAAATTTTTACTTAAAGTTAACAATGTAATTTTACAAGTGAAAATCAATGTACAAAAAACACTATTAACATGTACAAATTCAGTCTCTGAATACATAATTCTAGAAAATCAAGATGTGAATGTAAATGCTCTTTAAAACAGTCTAAAAGAAAAAAGTTTAAATTTTCTAGCAGTTAGAGGGGTTATAACAAATGCTTTAAGAATCAGTCCAGATAAACAAGGCTAAAACTACCTTAAACAATAAATAATATTAAAGAGTCCTCAGACATGGGTTAAAACAGTCTTCTCACAAATTTTTACGTAATTTCACCCTTGCCATTCTAACGAAGTATTTATGCTCTAATAAGGACTATCCTAATCTTCAGCCTTCAATATTTTCAGGCTGATATTATTATTCTCATTTCCTTGAATAATATCCATACTCCAGGGCCATTTTCCTTCTCATATTCAATATCATGCATGCTTGTATCAAGGTTCCTTTCTTCATATCCTGTCACAGTATCAATCACTGCCTCCTGTCCACTCAATCCACTTTTGATTTATCAGCCGCCGTCTTTCTGGACTCCATAACTCGACCCAAACCATTTTAACAAGACATTGACAAATAGCACCCAGGATCACATCAACCTGTTCCACTTAGTAAACTACGAAACAGTAACTGTGACATCTCTGCATAAGTATTCCATTCTATTCCCCAGACTGATGTATATTAATGAGGAGATGGTATTTGAAATGCTTCTTCCACATCAGCATCTAATATGATCAAATTAGGAAATGGGATGATTTATTAAATTTTGTAGAGCTGAAATATTTCTTTATATCGCTGTATGTGTGGTTTCAGAAAGTGAGCTGTTGCTTTCAATTTTTCTACTGAGGATGTGCCTGCATTTCACAGACGAATTATTGTCTTTAAAAAGATTGCAAGAAGGCAAAATGTTATTAAGCAAATGCTCAGTAAAACAAACTAAATCAGTTTTAAAATTCCTAATTTAATGTAAATCTTGGTTGTTTCACTGAAATTCAGTTTGTGATCTTATTAAGTCATATTTGCATCGTACTGTCTTGCTGTAGGACAGTTTTAAATTTATAGCATTACCAAGCAGCTTCACTTCTTGACTTTTAAGATATGTCCTCAATAAAATAATTGCTCTATAAGCACGCATTTTGTTCTTATTTTCAGGTATAAGACAAAATAAAGATCAATAGGTTAATAAAAGAATAAAATAAAAACACAAAATCAACTATTTGGGTCGCTTCTACAATTTTCATAATTAGATGTTAAAATGTTTTTATTAAAGTGCTTCCCAACTAAAGTTCAATAACTGTTTCATGGGCAGTTGAAACTTTAAACAATGAATTCGTTTTTCACTATGTTTGTTTATGAAAGGAATATTTAATATGTTCACCAAAATTCAAACTGAAAATGAGAAAATAAATGCAAAACTCACGTTTTCCATAAACAGATTCTCATCTTACCTCATCTTCTATTTTCTAGATATCCATATTCCAGAAGTCAAACTCTGCTCATTTTAAAGCTACAGGATTTCCAAGTACAAAATCCATATTTAAGCATAGATGTAGGCTAACTTCAGCATATTGGGCTTATACATTCAACAGTTTTCTAATGGAGCCACGAATGATTTTTTTTTTTTTTTTTTTTTTTTTTTACTCACAGACAAATCAAGAGAGTATAAACAAATGAATTCTGAAGTAGCTCTGATTTCACTTATTGACTAAAAATCCTGTAAAACTCAATAAAACAATACAGTGCAAGTAGTACATGAGGAGGAAAACATTACAAAAACAAGAAAAGTATAGATCCCTCAATAAAGAGTTAATTGTGATTCTCAGATACTTAACACTTAGATTTTATTATGTGACTAGGAATCATCTGTTTGATTATTTTTAGGTGAAGTAATAATCTTAGGATTTTAAAGAAGCTAATCTAACTTTTAAATTTAAAAAATTCAACATTAATCAAGTTGAAGAACTACTACCCTGTTAAAATAAGGAACAATCCTTCTCTTTAATACTTAGAAAAGGACAAGATGAAAACTGGAAGCACAGAAACTCTGTCCTTTGCTCCTTAAACAGATAATCAAGACATGGAGAAAACGAGAATTAAACATTTCAGAAATCTGTAAAACTAGTAAAACATGATAATGTAGAAGCGAACTCACAAGTATATTGTAGTATATAAAATTAATAATTAAAATAAAAAATTTTACACCTCAACATTGTTACTGGCTTTTACAGTTAACAAAGTATTTTCAATATACTATTACTAGGTAAATAGATTTTCAGAAATTATGTTACCCTCTCTTTCCAATTAATAAGTATTTCTTACTTGTACTTTCTGTAATAACACATTCTTAATAAAAATTTTCCTTATTTTCTCTAAGATCTATAATCATGCTCTTCCCCAACATTCTTCACACCTGCAGTCCACAGAATACAATTAGTACATTTAAACTGTCTCATCCAGTACTTGTCTCTTCTGTGTGTGAACATGAGAGTGTGTGTGCAACGTGGTATGCTTATCTTACCATCACACTTAGTCTAAATGCTTCTTGAACAGACACCTATATATTCCACAGCACTGAAGCTAAAAGAAATCACACAAACAGAGCAAATGAAACATTGTACCTTATGGAACAGGAAAAATAGTTAGAATTCATTAATTCCTTCAAATTTATTAAGTCTGCCAATATCTGTGTACACAGACACATTTGCAGCATGAAAGAGAAAAGCAGGAAATGAAACAAAAGTATACATTTAAGAAATGGCTGATTTCAAATGCCATTCTTTGTGTCTTCAAACTATAGCACAACAGTCCATATATAATAACTGCCAGATAAATGAAATAAATACCAGATATTTTATAAACAAGTTTATAATTACTTTAAAAAACATCAATAATTGAAATTAGAAATTATTATTAAAGGTTCCTACTGAGAATATGTTACGTTCACACAAATGCAGTAAGAGGATGCACAATTCTAAGAAATCACCTAAGACAATGATTACCACACATCACACAATCTTCAATTTCACTTTTGAATTAAAATCAAAATGTATCACTATTAAGAAAAAAGATTCATGCCAAAGAGCCCAGCAAGTAAATAACACCAGGAAATATGTATCTAGGAATGCCTAGCTCATGACTCAATCTGTAAAAATCCTCAATGTCAGCTACATTCAATGGGGCATTTGGATATGGTATAGTATATAACATTATCTTAGCTCCACGTGAGGCAATAAAAAGAAAATCAGACTACAGTCTTCAATCTATAGAAATGCCTAGCAAATTTAAAAAACAAAGCAAGAGATAAGTGATAATAAAAAAGATAAAAGTATATCAGAAATAAGCCACAATCATCTCAATAGATAAGAAAAGGTATTTTGACAAAAATCAACACCTTTTTATTCCAAAAAAAGTTAACAGCAAATAAGAAATATAGAAGGCTCTTCTTCAGTTTTAAAAGGACAATCGCAAAAAACCTAGAATTAACATCAAATGTGAAGGTGAAAGTCTTTCCTTCTGAGATGAAAAAATGGCAAGGATGCCCAATCTCACCACTTTTCTTCAACACTGAATGAAAACCCCAGACAATACAAAGAGCCGAAAACTGAGTAAATGATGCAGTTTAAGGAAGAGAAGTAAAACTCTCACTTTTCAGATAATATGACTGCTTTTGCAGAAAAATTCTAAGGTACACTCAAAGTATCTACTAGAATCAATGAGTAGCAAGGTTACAAGATTTACAATAAATATATAAAAATACATAAAATATACATTGTGCAAAATATAAAATATACAATATATAGTTGATTATATTTTTATATAATGGTGGCAAATTTTTAGAAAGAATTCCTTTTTCAATAATATAAAAAAATTTAAAATAAGTCTACCAAAAGATGTGAAAGACTGCTATGCTGTAAACTACAAAACATTGTTGGGAGTAATTTAAAAAATCCCAAATAATGGAGAAAGAGACCACGTTTGTAGATTGGAAGATTCAGTTTATTTTGTTATAATGTCAATTCTCCTAATCTATTGACTAAATGAACTCCCAATAAAACTTCTAGTAGGAATGTTTGAGAAACTGTCAAGCCAATAACAAAACTCATATGGAAATACAAAAATAATTCCTGATTTTAAGACTTACTATAAAATTATAGTAATCAAATGGTGGGGTACTGGTATAAAAACAGAGAGGTCAATGGAACTAGACAGCCTAGAAACAGAATCACTTTTACAAAGTCAACTGGTATTTGACAAAGGCACCCAGATTACTCTATAGGAAATTAAAACTTCTTTAAAATGGTGCTAGACCACCATATGGAAAAAAAAAGATAAACCTCTACCCATGTCTCATACCATACACAAAAAAATCATGAGAATGACATCAGCAAGATGGCAGAATCAGAAGTCCCAGGTTCCATTCACCCTACAGAAAACAACATAAAACATAATATACGGACCAAAATATCTTTATGAGAATTCCAGAAATCAACAAAAATGCAGTAACCTAGGCAAGCACAAAGCCAAAAATAGCCACAATGAACTGGATTAAGTGCCATCACTTTACCGGTAACAACCTCTCCCCAAAGCTGGGCATGGCTCAGCTTGGCTCATGCCTTCTCCCTTGGACAGTATGAAAGTAGAGAAAAGTGGAACATGCATCCAACATTCCAGCTCTTTCTTTTTAATTGTTTATGCTATTACAGTTGTCCCAATTTCCCCCTTTTGCCCTCCGCCCCAACCCCTCCTTCCCTCAGTCAATCTCCACAATGTGTTTATGTCAATGGGTAATACATCTATGCTTTTTACGTAATCTCTTTCCCTTCTTTTAACCATTTCCAAATCTCCCTACTCCCCTCTTACAGCTATCGGTCTGTTCCTTTCTGTGCCTCTGATTCTATTTTGCTCTTTATTTTGTTCCTTAGATTGCAGTTATATGAGATCATATGGTATTTGTCTTTCACCTCCTGGCTTAGCATAATAATCTCCAGTTCCATCCATGCTGTCACAAAAAGTAGGAGTTCCTTATTTTTTACTGCTGTGTGTATGTACCACAGTTTTTTAATCCACTCATCTACTCACAGGCACTCAGGCTGTTTTCAGCACTTGGCTATTGTAAATAGTGCTGCTTTGAAAACAGTGGTGCACATATTATTTTGAATTGCTGTTTCTGGATTCTTTGGATATATCCCCAGAAGTGGAACTGTTGGATCAAAAGGCAGTTCCATTTTTAATTTTGCAAGGAAACTCCATACTGCTTTCCTGAGTGGCTGCACCAATCTTCATTCTGGCCAACAGTGCACTAGATTTCCCTTTTCTTCACATCTTCACCAGCATTTGTTGTTTGTTGATTTATTAATGATAGCCATTTTGGCAGATGTGAGGTGGTATCTCACTGAGGTTTTGACTTGCATTTCTCTGATTGCCAGTGATGTTGGGTATTTTTTTCATATTTCTGTGGGCCATCTGTACGTCCTTGGAGAATTATCTATTCAGGTCCTTTGCCCATTTTTTAATTGGATTGTTTGTCTTTCCGCCATTGAGTCATGAGTTCTTTACATATTTTGGAGATTAAACCCTTCTCTGATGCATCACTGGCAAATATGTTCTCCCATACAGTAGATTCCCTTTTAGTTTACTTTTTTCCTTTGTTTCCCTTGCCCTAGGACATGTATTGGCAAAAATATTGCCGATACTTAATAAACTTAACCAAGAAGGCAAAAGTTTTTACACTTTGAAATGTAAAACATTGGTGAAAGTAATTAAAGATGACACAAATGGAAAGACATCCCATATTCATGGCCTGGAAAAACTTAATATTGTTAAAATGTCCATACTACTGAATTCTCTACAGAGCCAATGCAATCTCTATCAAAATCCCAATGACATTTTTTTCAGAAGTGGAAAAAAAATTCTAAAATTGATATGGAATCTAAAAAGACCCTTAATAACTAGAACATTCTTAGGAGAGAATAAACCAGGAGGCTTCATACTTCCTGATTTCAAAACATGTTGCAAAACTACAGTAATCAAAACTGTATGATAGTGGCTACAGAGAGACACATAGACTAATGTAACAGAATAAATCCAGAAATAAACAGAGCCCAGAAATAAACTCTCATGTGTATCGTCAAATGATGTTCGGCAATGATAACAAGACTACACAAAGAGGAAATGACAAATGTTGGGAAAACAATTACCATATGCAAAAGAATAAAAATGGACCCTTATCTTACATTATATATATATCAAAAATCAAAATAGATTAAAGAACTAAACATAAGACCTAAAACTATAAAATTCCTGGAAGAAAACATAAGGGAAAAGCTTCACGAGATTGGAATAAGCAATGATTTCTTGCATATGATTTAGGTAACAAAAGCAAAAGTAGACAAACAGGACTATAACTTCTGAACAGGAAAAGACAGAAATCAATAGAGTGAAAAGACTATCAAGATGGAGAAAATATCTATAAACCATGCATAGGATAGGGGATTAATATTCAGAATATGTAAACAAATATTCCTACAATTCATTAACAAAGAAACAGATTAAAAATTGGTTAAAAGATTCAAATAAACATTTCTCCAAAGAAGATGTACTAATAGACACATGAAAAGATTCTCAACACTGCTAAATCACCAGGGAAATGAAAATCAAAACCACTAGATATCACACTTCTTGGATGGCCACTATAAAAGAAAAATTAACAAGCGTTGGCAAGGATGTGGAAAAACTGAAACACTGCATACCGTTGGTAAAGTTGTAAAATGGTGCAGCTGCTATTGAACACAATATGGAGGTTTCTCAAAAAGTTAAAAATAAAACTACCATATGATTCAACAATTCCACTTCTGGGTATATATATCCAAAACAAACAAATAAACAAACAAAAAAAAAACAGACTATTTAAGAGATATTAGCACACCCATGTTCATTATACTATTATTCACTGTGTCCAAGATGTTAAGCAACCTAAACATCATTGATGGATGAACAGATAAACAAAATGTGCTATGTATCTATAGGAGTGAAACACAAATGTAAATAAATTCCCAGCTCAAAAGACTAGACAAAGAATAACAAATTAAAACAAAAGAAAGCATAAAGCAGGAAATAAAAATAAAAGCAAGAATTAGTAAGGTAGACAACAAAAAAAACCAGAAGATCTAAGCACTAAGTCAAAATCAACTTTTTAAAATATTAACAACAAAAGAAGACCAGCTAACTTAAATAAAGCAAAATGTCAAATACACAAAGTAATAAATGATGAGGAAGCATTTCAACAGAAAAAATTTTTTTATCATAAGGAATTACCTTGCAGAGGTAAAGCACGACATCCAAATACACAAAATGATAAACAATGAGGACTTAAATAGCACTTAAATAGAAAAAAAAAATTTAATCACAAGGAACTACTTTACACACTTCTTGGTAAATAAATTTCAAAATACAGATGAAATGAACAACACACTAGAAAAATACTGTTTACCAAAATTAAACCTGTAAGAAATATAAAGTTTAAATTAATCAATTTCTGTTGAAGAAATAAAGTTGTCAATTAGCCACTCCACAAAAAAGCACCACACTCAGATGATTTCACAAATCTAACAAAACTTCAAAGAGCAAATAGTCCCAATTCTTCACGAATTGCTTGAGAACATCAAAAATGAAGAAAAACTTACACTTATCTTTATGAAGCAAAGATAATGATACCTAAACTTGATAAACAAGTACAAAAAAGAAAAATGAAATCACATATGAATATCAATGTAAAAGTACTTAAAATAGTGAACAGAATGCCACACCAAATTAAGAAAATGATACACCAGGGCTAACTGACATTTATTCCAGAATGCAAGATTAGTTCTTTCATTATGTCTACACATGCTAAAAAAAAGCCTTCAACAAAATTCAGTATTCATTCTGGAAAAAAAAAGAACTGACAGACCCTTTCTTAACATAAAGAAATATACACATTTAGCCCTAGAAATAGCATACTTTTTAATTGGGAAACACTAGAGATATTTACTCTAAAATCAGGAAAAAGACAGGGATGGATATCATCTCCACTACTAATCAGTATTACTGGCGGTAAAGGCCATCAAATAGATAGGACAAAGGAAAAGCAAGAATTAGAAAACTAAAACATTTTATTTAGAGATGATATGACAGTATATCTGATAAACTCAGGAGAATCAATGCTAAAATTAACTCAAAAAGAAGTGAGTAAAGTAGTGGCATATAAAATTTAAAAAATTCACACTATCTAAAGTAATCTAGATTCACAGCAATCTCTATCAAAATTCCAATGGCACTGTTCCTAGAAATAGAACAAACAAACCTAAAATTTGTATGTAGCCATAAAAGACCACTAATAGCCAAAGTAACCTTGAGAAAGAAGAAAAAGTTAAAAGCACTATGTTTCCTGATTCTAAACTACATTACAAAGCTGTAGTTATCAAAACCATATGGGACTGACATAAAAATAGACACAGATCAATGGAACTGAATAGAAGCCCAGAAATAAACCCACCCATGTAAGGTCAATTAATTTATGACAAAAGAGCTAAGAATATAGGGGGAGTCTCTTTAATAAATGCTGCAGAGAAAACTAGATAGCCAGATGCAAGGGACTGAAACTGGACCACTATTTTACACCATACACAAAAATCAACTCAGAATGGATTAAACACATGAATGCAAGACCTATAACCATGAAACTCCTAGGAAAAAAAAACACAGGAGGTAATCTTGACTTCAGCCTTTGCAATAATTTTGGGGGGTCTGACACAAAAAGCAAAGGCAATAAAAGTAAAAAATCAAATTAACAAAATGAAAAGGCAACCTTACTGAATGGGAGAAAATATTTGCAAGTCATATACTGAAAAAAAGGTTAACATCTAAAATATATAAAACCCTCATACAACTCAATAGCAAAACAAACAAATAAACAAACAAGCCAATTAAAAAATAGGCAGAGGATCTGAACATATATGGTTTCAAAGAAAAGATACAAATGGCCAACAGGTACATGAAAAGATACTCAACATCACTAATCATCAAGAATGTGCAAATCAAAACTACAGTAAGATATATCAACTCACACCTGTTAGAATGGCTATCATTAGAAAGACCAAAGATTACCAGTGTTGGTAATGATGTGAGGAGAAGGGAACCCTTATACAACAATCCCACTTCTGGGTATATATCCAAAGGAAATGAAAATAGGATCTCAAAGCAATAGCTGCACTCCCATATTTATTGCAGCACTATAAACCTAAGTATCCTTCAACAGATAAATGGATAAGGAAGATATAGTATACAAACACATACACACACACACATGCACAACAGAAAACAGAACGTTATACAGCGAAGAAAGAATGTAATCCTGCCATTTGCAACAACATGTATGGGCCCTGAGGGCATGATGTTAAGTGAAATAAGTCAGACAGAGAAAGATAAATATTGTATGATACCACTTATACATGGAATCTAAAAAAGCCATACTCAGAAACTAAGACTAGACTGGTGGTGTTTACTGGGAGCTAAGGAATGGGCACAATTGGGTCAAATAGTATGAAATTCCAGTTGTAAGATGAATAAGCTCTGAGGATCCAATGTACAGCATGTTGATAAGTTATTAGCATTCCACTGTATACATACTTGGAAGTTTCTAAGAGAGATCTTAAATGTTGTTCCCACAAAAATAAAAAATACTGATGTGATGGAAGTGTCAGCTAAGACTATGGTGATAATAATTCTGCGGTATACAAGTGTATCAAATCACTACACTGTACACTTTAAAACTTACATAATGTTAAATGTCAATTATATCCCAATAAAGCTGGGGAAAAGGTAAAATAAATGTAGACTTCTGTAGACTTCACGTATAGAAACAATAACTATTTAGATATTATAATGATGGAAAAAACCTCATTTATCATAGCAGTAAAAAAAGCTAAAATAATTTGGAATAAAGTTATCAGGAAATGAGTAAAATTTATATGAGGAAAACTTTAAAATATTCATGAACATTAAAAAACTAGGACAAATGGAAAACCATCCCCTTACTTTGGAACAACTCAACATGATAAAGATGTACGTTCTCCTTAATTTACAAGTTTAATAAAATCTTAATAACAACACCAACAAGTTTTTTAAATGAATCTAAATGAATTAACACTAAAGTTTATGTGAAAAAATAAACAGTTCACAGGAAAAGAATAGCCAGGAAAATATTGAAAAGGAAAAGCTAAAAGTGAAGTGGGAACTAAGTCCATCCAACATTAAAATATACTATAAGGTTTCTGTAAGTGTGGCACTAGTGCATAAATAGACAAGCAAATCAGTGGAATGTATATAAAGTCAAGAAAAAGACCCAGGTACTAATGGAATTTAGTATATTATACAATAAAAGGAGTATCACAACTGGGATAAAGATGAACTTTTTAATAAATGGTGATATAAGGGTCAATTGGGGGGAAAAGGTCCGTAACTCATATCATGACCAAGAAGAAATCTAGATAGTAAAAGGGGGCCTAATGGTGATGGAGGGAAATTTGACTTGGGGTGGTGAACATACTATACAACATACAGATGATATATTATAGAATTGTACCCCTGAAACCTCCATAATTTTATTAACCAATGTCATTCCAAAAAATTAAAAAAAAATAAATCCAAATATATGAAAGACCCAAATGTAAAAAATCAAACAATCAGGTATACAGAAAACACATCAGTGTATTCCTCTATATCATCTGGATGTAAGAAAACTATTTCTCTACATTCTGAATATACGGAAAAATGCAATGAAAGAAGAATGATAAATATGACCACATAAAACAAAAAAATCTTTTGTATAGCCAACACAATAAAGTCAGAAGACAACTGAAAAACTATGAGAAAATATTTGCTATACATGTATGTATCACAGCTAAAGGACTAAAATATCTAGTACCTCTTAAAACTTGAAAAAAAAAAAAGATGGAAAACCCAAAAGACATGAAGCAAAAGTTCACACACAAAAAATAATGGCCCTCAAACATACCAAAAAATGGTCAACCTCACTTATAAGAAAAAACATAAAAACTAAAACTGCACAAAAGTACAATTTCTCACCTATGATACTGGCAAACATTTAAAAGTGACAACACATTCTACTGGTGAGTCAGTACGGAAACAGGCCTCTCATACATTACTGACAGGAATTTGGCAATTTCTAACAAAACAACAAGCGTTTACTTTTTTTAAAATTGATTTTAGAGAGAGGAAGGTAGGGAGAGAATGAGTGAGACAAAGAAACACTGATCTGCTGTTCCAATTATTTATGCATTCATTGGTTGTTGCTTTTTTTCCCCTAAATCCTCACCTGAGGATATGTTTTTATTAATTTTAGAGAGGGAGGGGAAAGAAGGGAGGGAGAGGGAGGGGAAAGGAAGGAGAAGAAGGGAGGAGGAGGGAGGGAGAGGGAGGGAAGGAGAGGGAGGGAGAGGGGGGAGAGAGAGAGAGACGCAGAGAGAGACACGCAGAGAGAGAGAGAGAGAGAGAGACGCAGAGAGAGACACAGAGAGAGACACAGAGAGAGACGCAGAGAGAGAGAGACATAGCAATGTAAGAGAAATACCCATCAGCTGCCTCCCATACACATTCCCTGACATGGGATTGAACCCATAACCGTTCGGTTTCAGGGATGGTGCTCCAACCAAGCCACCTGGCCAGGACAAGCTGGTTGCTTCTTGTCTGTGCCCTGACAGGAGACTGAACGACGACAACCTTGGCATACAGGGACAATGCTCTAACTGAGCCACCAGGCCAAGGCCAAATATTTACCTTTTGATCCAGCAATCCTACTTTGAGAAGTTTACCATGAACGTACAACCACACAAAAATATTCATGCACAAGGTTAATAATAGCAGCTTTTAGTAACTGCAAAATATTGGTGGTATTATTAATGTTCATACCTAGGAAATGGGCTAAAAAAATGACGCTACATCCACACAGTGAAGTACTAAGCAACTATAAAAAATGAGTAAGATTACTACTATTAATTGAGAAAGAGTGATTTCCAAAATAGATTAGTAAACAAACACAAAAAAGCAAAGTGCAAGAGTATCTACAGTATGCCACCGATAGAACTACTGCTTTGTTTACAAAGGAACAAAAGAAAGCTAAACCACCAGAATAACAGGGCTGGTTATGGGGCGGGGCGGGGGGGGGGGGGGGTGCAGAGTTAAGAACAAGACAGAGGGAGAGATCGGGCGAGACTTCTGCACGCACCTTTCAGTAGAGTGCTGTCTTTTTCAATAACAAATAAGTTAACTAAAATTTAAAAACTTTGGGGGAATAAAAACTTACAATGAAATATAAACAGAAACAAATAAACTAACTCTTCAAAGAAACCCACCACAATGAAGTGGGGAGGAGAACTATATACCCCAGAGTAAAGATAAAAAGAACTATAAAAATATTAAACTCTAGTTTATAAGTTTGTTTTTCACAGAAGTATATATCAGCAATTCTGAAACCATCTTCTGTGTATTCTACAATTGAGGAAATAAGTAAACATGCCGCACCTAATAGGAGGAGTTTTCTCACTGTTGCAAAAGTGGTACGGTACACGTCACAACGTGAGTAGACCATAAAAACTGATATATTAAACAGCATAATCTCCTAATTACTCTAATTTACCCATGGTAACTCCATCAAACTTCACACACTCGACTCCCCTCCTCCTGCCACCCCCAGGACATGCCTCATCTTTCATTTATGTTTAACACCTGTAAAAACCAAGTTTTCTCTCTTTGACTTTCCATGACTGGAATCACTTGTTTCTATTAAAAAGCACAGAGATAATTAATAACACACTTTCAGATTTAAAGTCACATAGTACTTTTTCTATGGAAAATTCATTACTTTCATCTTCCCTATTTAAAGTAAAGCCTGGATTAACTAAACTGTTCAAAGAATGAGTTGTTCAATTTTCTTGTTAAACCAAGATTTAGAAACTCAGTTTAAACATTTTGAAAAATAAATTCCTAAAACATATTTTCTAAAATAATACAGTGCATAGGATATAGGACATGGATAATATATTTTCTAAAAATGTAGGACTTTCCAGTGCTTCTAGATTATTTAGTTATTATAGTTAAATGCAGAAGTGGCCCTGCAAGAGGCTGAGAAGTTGCTGTTTTGAATAAGCTCTGAAGTTATTTCCTCATATACAAAATAAAGGTATTACCCTGCATGACAGCTTGACATAGTTAGAAAACTCAGATTACTGGACACCATGCTGGATAGTTTGTTGTTGACTACACATTACTGCCATTACGTTCAAGGTCTTCCTTGCATTGTAGAAGAAAAGAAATTAACATCTCCAGATTTCCCTCTGGAGGCTGTTGTAGGTACACAGGTGGGCAGATGGAGCAGCTTCCAGGTGGGCAGTTTCTTGACAACCACCCATTCTGTTGCAACAAACCTAGGGAGTTCTTAAGATTTCCAGTGAATTCTGAAAAATCAACCAACTTCAATGCTTCAGGCTGAAATAATCAGTGACAGCTTCCCTAATTCCCTGAACCCTTCCAAAAATTATATAAGCCTTTAATTCCCTGTGTTAAAATTAAAATCCTATTGCTTGGAATTCACTGCCTTCTGTTTTCCTAATCAAATGCTTATTACTGGTAACTGATTTTGGGTATGTGAAAATACTTTATAAACTGAAAAACACACACAAAAGCATGGATTATTATTCCTATTCCCACTGGTAGGAAATTTCAACTGAAGTTGTTTTCTGGTAATCAGCCTCCTTTTAGACAAATCAATACATCCAAAATAAAGCTTTCCTTCTACAAATCAATAAAACTTTTCCTTACTACAAAACCCAGCTCTCTACCTAACTTCATTCTCCAATTAATGATCCAATCAATCATGGCATGTTTACTAAGCAAGGCATTACACTAGGTACCAAGAAATTCCCTAGATAAGAGTTTATAATAGATGAGTATAACAAAGACATAGTATTAATAATATAACTGTTACATATTAGGAGCTGCCATGTGATGGTGGGTAGAAGAAAGGAGGGATTAAATTTGACTTGGGAGTGAAAAAGTAAAAATCAAATAAGGATTTAATGAAGAAGAAAATTAGAGAGCGAAAAGGTAAAAATCAAAAGGATTTAAGGAAGAAAAGAATTTAAAGGTTGCAAGTAACTGAAGGAAAGCATGCTCAACAAAACAAAGCTAGCAACTCAGGAATATGTATAGAGAACAAAGGCATGTAATACAGAGCGACTTATTCCTGGAGCATATACTAAGGAGAGAAGACTGAGTCCAAATAATAGAAGGTCAGAAAGGCTAAACATCTGGACTGTATTATTATTATCCAACTTCAGATTCACAGAGTGATTTATAAAATTTTATGCCTAGATAACAAAATCAGACTGCTAATGTACTCCCATGACTAGAACCTAATAATACAAGATCTAAGCAAAGAAAAGCTGATCTTACTGAATTCCTGTTTTACCCTAATGCTCTTCTGCTCAAAAACTTCCCATAACTTCTGAATGCATACTTTTATCAAGTCCCTCAATATCGTGGTCCCTATCCTATTCAACCATTTTTTCAAGCATTGCCCAAAACATACAACTCTTTCCAGGCATGCTATTTTCGGTATTACTGGCCCTTGAGCACAGCAATAAAACAGATACCTCTCTCTCTCCCTCTTCTTATAAAGCCATCAGCCCCACTGGATTAGGACCCTACCCTACGACCTCATTTAACCTTAATTACCCCCCCCAAAAGACCCTTACTCCAAATATAGTTATATTGGGTATTGGAGCTTCAATGTACAAATTTAGGGAGGGACACAAACATTTACTCCATATCACACAGGGTTATTTCTGAGGCTAGACCTTAAGAGATCTTGCATATTTGCTCTTGCTCATACCTCTTGAAATACTTCCTCCATCATTTGAAAAAGCCCAGCCTTGCCTACTGGAGGATGAGAAGCCACAGAAGGACTAAGCACCCCGGACAATAACCAACAGCCAGCACCAAATGGCAAAGTGGGGCCACCGTGCACCACCTAGTTTCAGTCAAGGTATCAGGTAACTACAGAAGTCACCTGATACCCAAATGAGAACAGCAAAAGAACTGCCAGCGGAGCTCAGTCAAAATTACAAAAAATCATGAGAAAATAAGTGACTGTTGCTTTGGGTTACTAAATTTGGGAATTGTGTGTTACAAAGCAATAAATATCTGATATGGCATACCTTCTTGTTCTGCTTTTTGATCTAGATCTCTGAACTCTATAGGATTTCCCTCGACCCCTTGAACGACTTCGACTTCGTTTTCTTCTAGAGCCATAAGAAGAGCTACTGCTTGATCGATGCCTGCGTCTGAAATAAAACATAATCAAATATCATTGCTATTTTAAAAAGTGTATGAGCATTAAGGACAAATCATTCAGATTCTAAAAAAGGTCTCATTTTTACTGTCTTACACCTTCCTAAAAGCAAAGAGAGACAAAATATTACTCCTCTTGAACAGTCAGATGACTGATTTCATAATTTAGTGATTGAATCAGATACAAATTAAGATATTAGGGGTCTTAAGTAGTATACAATCCTTCCAAATATTATCAAATAATATTGTAGAATATAAGTCCTGTACTAGTAGACAATATAGAGAACTACAGATCCAGTAGAACTATATACTAGTAAAACTACTAGTAAACTATATACTAGTATACTACTTGTCCACAAAGAATAGACAAAGGAGGGAAACACTGAACTCATGGGCTGGGCCTGCGAAACAGAAAAGCACCTCTGGGTTGGGACTTAACCCTCATAAATATTTAACTACTAAAACAAAAAGGTTTTACCCAGAAAAATTAAAAGGACAAAAATTTAAGAACTCTCAATTAGAGAGTGTCATCTCATTACTATGTAAGTAAAAATTATGAAAGGCACCTTCTATCATAAGAATGTGAGCGAGGCTGAAGATCTCTGGACCAAGACCTTGACTTGGACCTTGATTTCCTTCCACCTTTCCTTCGGCTATATGTCCTGCTATCTGAAGAACTACTTGAAGATGACCGTCTACGGTGTTTCTTTTTTCTCTTGCTTCTGCTTTCTTCTTCCGTATCAGATGAACGACGTCCCATTTCTACAAGTTTAAATTCAAAGAAAATTATTACTAACATATGGCACTACAGACGAAATTTAATATAGTAATTTTTTAAACTTTATAAAAATTTTTAAAGTTTTTTAAAATATATTTTATTGATTATGCTATTACAGTTGTCCCATTTCTCCCCCATCATTCCCCTCCACCCTGCACACCCCCTCCCACCCACATTCCCCACCTTTAGTTCATGTCCATGTGTCATAAGTTCTTTAGCTTCCACATTTCCCACACTATTCTTGCCCTCCCCCTGTCTATTTTCTACCCACTGTCTACGCTACTTATTCTCTGTACCTTTTTCCCCTCTCTCCTCCTCCCACTCCCCTGTTGCTAACTCTCCATGTGATCTCCATTTCTGTGGGTCTGTTCCTGTTCTAGTTGTTTGCTTTTGTTTTATGTGTGGTTGTTAATAGCTGTGAGTTTGCTGTCTTTTCACTGTCATATTTTTTATCTTCTTTTTCTTAGATAAGTCCCTCTAGCATTTCATATAATAAGGGCTTGGTGATGATGAACTCCTTGAACTTGACCTTATCTGAGAAGTGCTTTATCTTCCCTTCCATTCTAAATGACAGCTTTGCTGGATAGAGCAATTTTGGATGTAGGTCCCTGCTTTTCAAGACTTCAAATATTTCTTTCCAGCCCCTTCTTGCCTGGAAGGCCTCTTTTGAGAAATCAGCTGACAGTCTGATGGGAACTCCTTTGTAGATGACTGTCCCCTTATCCCTTGCTGCTTCTAAAATTCTCTCTTTCATTTCAATCTTGGGTACTGTAATTATGATGTGCCTTGGCATGTTCCTCCTTGGGTCCAACTTCTTTGGGACTCTCTGAGCTTCCTGGACTTCCTGGTAGTCTATTTCCTTTGCCAAACTGGGGAAGTTCTCCTTTATTATTTGTTCAGATAAGTTTTCCACCTGTTGCTCTTCTTCTTCCCCTTCTGGTACCCCTATAATTCAGATGTTGGGACGTTTAACGATGTCCCGGAGGTTCCTAAGCCTCTCCTCATTTTTTTGAATTCTTATTTCTTCCTTGTTTTCTGTTTGGTTGTTAGTTTCTTCCTTCTGGTCCACTCCATTGTTTTGAGTCCCAGTTTTCCTTCCATCTCTATTGGTTCCCCATGCGTCTTCCTTCATTTCATGTATTGTAGCCTGCATTTTTTCATCTAATTTGGGAGCAAAATCCACCAATTCTGTGAGCATCCTGATCACCAGGGCTTTGAACTGTGCATCTGATAGGTTGGCTATCTCTTTATGGCTTAGAGGAATTGGCTCTGGAGCTTTCATTTGTTCTCCGGTTTGAGCCATTTTTGGTGTTTTTTGTTGTTGTTGTTGTTGTTGTTTGGTTTTGGTCTTGGTCTTGGTCTGGTCGCAGCTGTTATGTAGTAAGGGGTGGAGCCTCAGGCACTCCCCAGTGTGGGGCAGCCCAGTCGCCTGGTTGTGACGCTGTATGTGGGGGCAGGGTCCGAGAGGGAACAATGGCGCCTGCTCCGTTCTCTCCTGGATTCCAGTCCCTTCCACCGCTTCCCCTTCACCTGGATTATCTTAGTGCGAATGTGGGACCACCTGGTCAGCCAGCCGCCTTGTGCGGCCTCAGTGGGTCTGCACGGTTGCCACCCCATACCCGGGGTCCGCCAGCTGCCGCCTGTGGGCCCGGGGTCTGCCAGCCACCACCTGTGCACCTGGGAACTGCCAGCCGCTGCTGCCTGCGTTCCTGGGTCCGCACCTCCACTTTTTCCTGCTGCGACTCCGCCCCTCTTATTGGTCTGGATGAATGGTTGTTGGACTTCCATACAGTTCAATTTTCTATCAGTTCTGGTTGTTTTCTTGTTTCTAGATATTTGTTGTCCTTAATTTTGGTTGTGAGAGGAGGCACATTGTGTCCACCTACGCCTCCATCTTGGCCGGAAGTCTAAAATTTTTTAAGTCTTAAAGTAGAATTTTAAATGTACCTGGCTTCTTGATGGAAGTATTTAAAATAGCTCTATTACAGTCTTCTAAGATATCAACTGCTTTTATAATTTATGAATGACTTAAATTTATCCTAAATTTTTTCAAATGTCTCTCAAAGGAATCAATCCTGAGGAGAGCTCATTATAACAATTTTCTTGCATTTTAAGTTGTATCAATCATTATTATATAATATTTTGTTTTGATATGAACTACCTAATTATTCATTTAAATATTCCCTAAAGATAAAACACATTTCACTATCTTTTAGACTTACATTTTTCTATCTGAAAATTCTAAATGTTTAAATGGATAAGAACTCATTAGACACCAACTAAGTAAAAAATGAAATAATATACTATCATTATTTAACTTGTGAAATTTGGTAGAGGAAATGTTAACTTAAGTACCAAAGTTGATGAGGTTATAGTGAAGTCAGTCAACTCTTCATACTGTTAGTATCTACATAAAGTGGTGGTATAATCCTTCCAGAAAGCAATTAATAATTTACATAAATTATCATAAGAAATGTTGATGCTTTTTTGACAGAGCAATTCTACTTCTAAGAATGTATTTGAAAAGTTTTTCTTAAAAAAAAAAAAGACAATCACAAAGACATCCATCATACCATTATTAAAACTATATCTATAGAGACAATTTAAAAATATGTACATATGCATAAGGGCAAAAATAAAAACTGATAATATTTAAGTGATGAAACTGGGAAATTTTTAAACTATTTTCTATATGGCTATGGTAATATTTGTACATTTAGTATACAAGAAGAAAAAATATACAGAACTAAAACATAAGGTTTTTATGTTTAGGAATTATCTTAGCTAATAAGAAACTCATCTTACTTTAAAGTAAGCCTTTAGATTCTCATATGCAATCTTATTTTTTTTCTACTGACAGTTACTAGGTATCTTTCAATTTCATATAAAAACAAGATCCATCCTATTAGTGGTTAAAATTTAAGTAGTTAATGGATCAGATAAACAAAAATCTCACTTCCCTTTAATATTCATTCAAAATAAGTTAAATACCATTACTTTAAACAAAGCAGTATGTTAAATTATAGTACAGATTTCAGAACCGTCAGGTGAAATTTCTCCTCCCTGACTCCAATTGAAAACTGCTGTTAAGATTCAATTCAAAACCGTATGCTCTTTACCTAGAGCCAGAATTAGACTTTAACATAGTTCGGAACCTCCAAGATGTTCACATTCCTACCATTTCACAGTTCAACAAAACATTGGGAAGGGTTGATTTTGAAACTTTCAGCAAATCACTAGCATATCTAAGCCAGTTTCCTCACTGGAAAATGAAACTGTGCTGAATAAAAGATCACCATGATCCTTTCCAGCTTCAAAATGCTATGATTATGAAATTATAGCTTTACTTAGTATATGTGTACATATACACATACATTTAAATGTGTATATAATACTCACATGGGTATCCATATATCCCTTATACATAACCATGGTAGTGTGTGTGTGTGTGTGTGTATTTATTTTCATTATGGAATTTGTACATAATTGAGTGATAATGGTCATCCAAGTGTTCTTATTTCCTGGATTTTTCTTCCATTGTTGTTTTCACTTTTAAGCAGTTAAAAATTTTCTTTACCCACACATAACCATTTAACATGAGCTTTTATGTTCTCACTATCTTGTTAAAAATACTAAAATGAGAATATAAAGATAAAAACATTATAAATTCACATGGATACAGAGATTACAGGAGAAGACAAGATTCTTCAACAAATTTTTAGCAAATGAAAAACAGATGGAGAATTTAGAGCTAAGAGAGCTGAACATCAAGCAACTGCAGAGAATTTCGACATGACAAAAGCCAATTTACATAGCAAAAATCAGAGAGGATCAGAAATTTAAGACACGTTACCACAGTGTGCAGAAGGAGGCATGGAACTAAAGAACAAGGGAACTGATTAAAAGTCTATATAAAGGGAGTAATCTCCCAGACCCGCTTCCCCATTCAAACCAGACAAGTGACTACTCATCCCCAATCCCAGGAGAGGTGATGTACTTGGGGAAAATGACAGAACAATAAAGCACCAACCAGGTCCCAGGGCACAGTAAAAGAGGACAGAGAGATGCTAAATTTTAAAAAGTTAAAGGAATTACATGAAAATCTAGAGCTAATGGTAAATACTGTAGCCCTCCGTGTGCCTGGATCCAAGATTTCCGGCAGAGGATTCATCTAGGCAAAAACTGAACAGTACCCAAAAAGATATACTATAAATATTTCAAGGTACCCCCCCAAAAAAACAGGCTCTCACCCAATCACCCTATTAACTACCCCACCAGTTAATAAGCCCAAACCTTAAAACATTTTTCTGTAAACTATTTTTCTTAACTTTTTAGTGATTATACCAAAAAGGGTGACCAACCACACAACAACAACCCTCATCATAAGAGACAGAAACCAAAACAGAAAGAAAAAAAGCAACTCATAGTAAATCAGGAACATGCAGAAGAAAACTTCAAAGAAAAACACCCGTTTTTTCCTCAAAAACGTATTAAGTAGATGATCCAGCAAACAATAGGAGGAACATCCATACAACAGGAGAAAAAGCTTGAAATTTAAACAAATGGTGATTTGTTAAAAAAAAAAAAAAAAAAAAAAACAATAGGATCAGATGGTAAATTCAAATGACTCGCAGAAAGTATATGGTAAGAAAAAGATTAAAAATAGGAGGTAAAATCCCTGGGGCAACAAATTTAAAAAGACATACACCAGACATCTCTCATAGAAATTCAGATACCAGGAATACATAGAAGATCCCAAAAGCTTCCAAAGAGAAAAAAATGGGGAAATCACAATAAAAGGCACTGAACTTCTAAACAGCAATACAGAAAAACAATGGCAACTTGCCTTCAAAATTCTAAGTGAAAATGCTTCTCAACCTAGAATCTATATCCAGCCCAATCACTGATCTAATATGAGATCAGAATAAAGACATTTTCAAATATGCAAAGTCTCAAAATTATATCTCACACTCGACCAAAAGCAACCAGTAAACCAACAAAGACAAGCCAGACTGAAATAAGTACTTTAACAGTGGAGATGGGTAAAACACCCCAGGATTATGGCAGGCCTCGGTACAAGGGATAGATCAGTGAATGAGACAAAAATCCTTGCCATCAAGAACTTTACATGCTAGTATAAAAGCAGTCCTCAAAATGGGGTCAGGAGACCCCTGTGAAGATCCCTAGGTCCCTTCAGGGGATCCAAGAGGTCAAAACTGTTCTCATTATAATACTAAAGTATGATTTACCTTTTCACTGTGCTGACTTTTGTACTGATGATGTAAAGGCAATAGTAGACAAAACTGGTGCTTCAGCAGTTTTAAGGCAATGGCACCCAACTGTACTAACAATCACTGCATTCTTCATAGCAATAGTCTAAAAAAATGGGGGGTGGGAGGCTGTTCACTTGTTCACTTAAGAATGTCCTTGATAAAGCAGCAAAAACCATTAATTTTATTGAATCTCAACCATTGAGCACACATCTTTTAATATTCTGTGATAAAATGGGAAATACACATAACTGCTTCTACATACTCAAGAATGATGGTTATCTTGAGAAAAGGCATCTGTGCAACTGAATTGCAAGTTGAACTAGCTGCTTTTATCATGAAATACAATTTTTATTTTAAAGAACTGTGATTACTCAGACTTGTGTATTTGGTAGACATTTTCTCCAAATGAAGAGGTCTTTCACTCACTTCAAGGAAAACTGACATTATTTGTTGTCAATGATAAGAGTTGAGTTCTCAAGCCAAAACTAGAATTTTGGATAACTTATCTGCTACCATGCGACTGATAGCTTCCCAGTACTTAAAAGATGTCTCTGATGAGATCAGTGGTGATGTTAACAAATGTGATTTTTTAAAAATATTTTATAATAAAGGGTATCAATATTTGGAAGATATTCCAATATTGCATAGCTCAACCAGTATTTTCCAGCCAGTCAATGCATGATTCAGAGTGCAAGACAAACTTAAGATTTTAATGTAATAGAGTATGAAAAGGCCACTGATATGGTTTCAAACACCACATTACAACCAACCTTTAACAAACTACTACTTGTCAAGTTTTCGTGTAATATCAAAGAATTTTCTGAAAAGGACATTAAAATATTTCTCCCTGAAACTAATATAATATTGTGTGTTAAATATACCTTAATAAAAAATACTTTTCCACCTGGACCAGTGTGGCTCAGTGGATAGGCATTGCCCCACAAACGCTGGTTCGATTCCTGGTCAGGGTACATTCTTCGGTTGCAGGGCAGGTCCTCAGTTGCAGGCATGTGAAAGGCAACCTATCAGTGTTTCTCACTCACATCCATGTTTCTCCCTCCATTTCTCCCTCCCTTCCCCTCTCTCTAAAAATAAATAAATAAATAACCCTTTAAAAAAAAAAAAAAAAAAACCCACACTTTTCCAATACTGTATACATGGGACTACAAATTTTCTTCATATACCTCAATCCAAACAACTTATAATAATGGACTGAATGAAGCAGATAAAAGAATGCAACTGTCCTCTATTAAGCCAGACAGTAGAGAGCCGTAAAAGTTGAAAATAATGCTACTTTTTTACTAAGAATGTTTTGTTTTAAAAATATTTTTTCATATCAAATTTGTTATTTGTGTTACCATATAATGAGTTTATTATTGTTATTTTTAAGTGGATCAATAAATATCTCAAAATTGTTTTAGTTACTACTAAGGCGATTTATAGATATAGCCCATGTAGATAAAAGTTCTCACAGTCTTCAATATTTTTAAGAATGTAGAGACTCTAAAACTAAAAAGTTTGAGAACCACTGCTCTAAGGTAGCTTATAGTTGTTTCCATTCTTCATTCTTGTCCACTGTATTAGATCCCTATGGAAGACATGAACAAGTAGGAAAAAAAGAAACGAACACACATCTAATTATGTATCTTGTTGGTGACCAAGAAAAGAGAGAAGGGGAGGGGGGTTGATATACATTTTTATTTGTTTTAATTTCAAACAACATAATTCATCCATAATAGACAATTACATTTAACCCAGAAAAGTTAATGGGAGATACAAAATCCTTCCTTATAGGAGCCAAGTAAAACAAGGCTGAAAAACCATTGTCACAAAACTATAAATATTTTTAAATGATGTATTTACATTTCAGAAAAATTACACTGAAGTACTAATTAATATCAGTAAGACAAAGCAAAAAGTCACCATATTTTTTATTACAGTTAACTTCAAATATTCAGAAAAGCAAGTCCATATTTCTTTATTAACTTCAAATATTTCTTTAGAAAAGGAAGCAAACACTAAGAGCAAATGAGAAGTAGGTCCAAAAATTGTCTTCTCTATCAATGACAGGTACTGAACTCTTTCTTATTTACTAACCGAGATATACTCCTTTACTTACTCTGGATTTCCTAGCATGTAGATGAATACATTTGCTCATTCAAGTCATGGGGATCAATTTATATTTCACATTCCGAGTAAGAAAGAACTGTTTATATTTAACTCCATTGGTAAGGTGCAATGCATGGAAAGACACATTAACAGCTCTTTCTGGTAAGAGCAATGATGAATGAGCACAGATTTTTAGGAATGCTGTAACACAAGCTAACAATTTTTCAATCAATCTGTAAGCAGAAAAGGACTCCTACAGCTCTTGGTTTCTGTTCTCTCTAGTCTCTAGTATGTCCTGGTTTAGTCTCATGGTTTCGAACCTTACCGAACTACTTCTACTACAGAACTGAAGCCCAGACAGGTAGTGACTACAGTAGGTGACTAATTTACAAAAACATCTTATTGCAAAGTTTAGGTGACTGATGGAAGATATGGAGCCAAGATGCGGTCATTCAGAAGAGCTCGAAGGCATACATAAGTAATTCCTTTGTCTAGTTATTAATAAAGGTATACAAAACAGTAATCTTTTTCAGAAAACAGGCAGTTAAAGAAAACAAAGATTCCTAGAGGACATGCCAACTTATAATTTTTTCTCTACTACTCATTCATTAGTATTATCAAACTATAACTTTTTTTGATCTTGGACACTTAGCCAAAAAAAGGAAAAAGAGCAGTCATTTGAATAGAAAATCCACCTCAAAGAGAAAAGTAAAAACGGGGTTAGTACTATTTAGCATAAGATGTTCACCAAGAAGTACAGAACCATGCAAAGTCAGTAAAAGAACTGAGGTAAAATTTTAGCGCAACAAGTAGAACAAAGCAAAACTCAAAAGAGACAGTTGTCAAAACACTCCTCCCATAACAACTAAAAATTTACAGACAAGCATACCATTGTTTTTTTAAAGCCTATTGGTCATGGGACTTTTCCCCAACGGTTTGAAAATGAAAGAAAAATATCTATACATCTAATATAATAAATTCACTACATAAGTTTTCCAACTCATAACACAACTCTTTCCTGAGACTGGTCAAGTTAGTAAGGCAATTAACAGGTGCCAGCTGCCTTGATGTTCTTCGGTTTCAAACATATTTAGCCCTCTTATTGAAGAACATACAGTAATAAAGTGCTACCACTTAGCAGAAAATCTTTGCCTGCAAAGAAAGTGAATATTTATAGACTCTAAGGCTAGAGGGGCTCTCAAAAGATACCCAGTTTCCCAACAAGACAGCAGCTATAGCACCTGCTCCAGACCTTAAACCTGAGAACTCTGTGATATCTCCTTCACTTAGAGCTTTTACGTCTAAGTGCAAAGATGACAACTTGAATACTTTTTTGTGACAAGACATGTGAATTTATTTAGCTACCTAGGACCTGTTTAGTTGATCCACAAATAGGTTACTAATTCTGACAATGCAAAAGAAAGGAAGGGAGGGAGGGAGGAAGGGAAGGAGGGAAGGAGGGAAGGAGGGAAGGGAGGAAGGAAGGGAGGAAGGAAGGAAATTATTAGGCCCCCAGTGTGCATTTAAAGATATATAATCTCTGAGATAGAAATTAACTGAAAGTTGACCTAAAATCAATAGCAGTCAACATCTGTAATAGTGCATTATAACCTCTCACAAAAGTAAACAGAGTTTAAGGGTAGCCATGTGCTCTTGGTCTAGGCCCAGAAGGCCACAAGTCCTCAAGTCAGGGAAACTGAGTGCTTACAGCGATTATATTAAGGAAGGCAAGTCTATTTCACCCTGCACCATCTCACCTCTCAGTAAGCCAGTGGGAGCAAGGAGTGATAGTGGGGGGCGGGGGGAGGAGCTGAAATGAAAAGTGTATCTTGAGAACAGACAGCAGAGTGGGTGGGGCAGGGTGCACCAGGTTGCGATCTTTCTCCCAGCACCTTACCTAGGGCTAGTGACAAAGCACTCCCGCACTTACTGCAAGACCCGCTCCAAACCCAAAAGCAGCGATCAGTGGGGGTAGGGTGGAATCAGTGAGCGGGGAAGGAGAGGAAGAGCGGGCTAACTCTCTCACCACCTCCAGACGGAGGGCTTAGCCAGAGGCCTGCGACCTCGCACCAATCTAGAGCCGACCACCAACCTAAAGGCCCCAGCTTCGACCTGGAGGGTCAGAAAACTCCAGGTGCGAAACGCATGCGCACAGAGCCGCTCCGCACGCCGCAGGACCACCGCCCACCCCCGCTGCTACTTCCTAGACCCTCGAAGCCAGGCCCCGCGCCGCCTCACGCCAGCGCAGGGCCTCGGAACTCCGCAGCCGCGGGCGCTTCCACCCAGGCCCCGATGGGGGCATAACTTGGCTCCCTGCCTTCGGGATCACACCTCCCCTCGACTTGCAAGCGCCACAAACCTGCAAACGTTTCTTCAAATTGGGGTGCTGCCGGCGTCCTCCGAACTTGCTTCAGTTTAAGCTCAGCGCCTTCCTGGTTCCAGTGCCAGGCAGCTTCAGCCGAGCTTTCGAATCATCGATGGAGGCTGTCAGGCGTTAGGAGTGCCGAGGGAATAGATTGTCACAACGCCAATTTTTTGTTTGGTGTTGGTTCTGCTTGCTTGCTTGCTCATTTGATTTTCTTATAACCAAAAAGCAATAAAGGTGGGGACTGAAGAGTGTTATTGCCTTAGTAATCGTCGTTATCGTCACAGATAATCAGTAAACAAGTCTGCATCGTAGAAACTTATGTTTAAAACACCCCCACGTAGCAAAATTGGTTATCTCAAGCTGGGGGAGGAGGAAACTCTCCCAACAATAATAAATCATGGGAGTGTGTCTGTACAGAGTCTTGTGTGATTAAAATGTAATGATTTATTTGCAAAAATGCATTAAAAATCTGTGTTTCTTCTGCCCTGAAGGTGAAGGCACTCAAAGGCTGGGTGCAAATTAATTTCTCACATTGAAGTAACTGCTTAGTAGAGGAGTGGGAGAAGGCTGCCCGAGGCAGGGAGGCATTCCCTCTGAAAGAGAAATTATTAGGTTTTTGTTGTTATTTACACCAATAGAAATTAAAGCGATTCAGCATTTTCTGTAACTCATACTACATTATTTTTCTGTCCTTGCATAAACATCATTTTTTCCTTATTTACTCTAAGTACACAAAGGTATTGAGGTGGGAAAAAAAGCTGTTGGCCTTGGTTTGGGTTGACCGTGAGGTCCAATTCATTCACAACTGCTAGATGCCCAGACTACAGTTTTCTGCAGATATTTGAGATAGTGAAAATCAGCTCTAGAAATATATTTGTCATAAATGACTGTACCTTAAATAATCAGCTTTGAGGGACCATTTTGAAACTTAACTACAACACTACATGTTTATTTTAAATAATTCAAGAATTGGGGGTACCCTTGGGGTCCTGAATTTTATTGGAACTTGTATATCTGTCTGCAGGCTGTCAACTGAGCTTTACTTTTTTTTTTTTTTTTTTTTTTTTTTTTTTTTTTTTTTTTTTTACCAAAACCGTACTTTGAAATATCCTGTTTCCGGAAAACATTTACTAATTAACGAAACAACATAATTAGAACTTCATGAGCATTTATTAGCAAATGATTTCAAAACCTTGTTGTTGTTGTTGTTGTTGTTGTTGTTTTTAAACTAGATTTCCCTTAGGCCAGTAGAATCCATAGTCAGACACAGCAAATCTCTCATAACTCCATCTGATATCAACACCACTATTCCTAAATATACAAAGAGCCAATATGCCAGGAAATTTTATCTGGTGTGAATCACTAGGATTGTCTAAGCCTTCCCTGATTACCTTTAAAGCGGTCATCTTTCCCTCAAGCCCAGTAGATGGAATTTGATATCGGACTAAGAAGTCATGGCAAAAAGTAACTAGTGAGTCTCTTGATTCCTTACTGGACTTCTGAAGTGGTTATTTTGGAGCTATTTGTGAAGAGTATTTAACATCTCAGTTTGATAGCTCTTTCTGGTCATTCTGCTAAGTAACCTTAAAAACAAATTTCCATAAAGGATTAGTTTTATGTTTAGTCCCCTCTGGTAAAATCAAAATTAAAGCGGTTACAAATAGTAACCTCAGATAAAATCATGCTCCTAAATTCATATAACTTTGGAAAGTGTGAGTTTCAGGGTCTCTTTTGTGGGGTAAATAAAATAAAGCACTCATATAATTCATTATACCTAAAAGCTATTGCACTGGAAATGTAAAGATTTTAATTATTTCTCCTAAAAGTAACAGTAAGTGAAATGTTTTAAGAACAAAAAATAACTTCAGAAATTAAAAAAAGGCAAAGTAATACTTCTTAAAAGTGTGATTTCCATATTAAGTTTGCCAAACGTGATCAGTTATGAATAGCCTCTGTTTACATATAGTGTAGAAACACTAATATATTGTTTTAATTGTGTTCTTTTATAAGTGACTCAGGTTGTTTTGATGGAACTTCTCAAATTATTTGTTAACTTCGTGCTGATATCTTAAACAATGGGTGAAAAATATACACATCAAAGTTATGTAATTGCTTTTATTTTCACTGAGTAGTATATCCAAGAAAATGAACAAATTACCTTTAATGAACAGTTAGCCCGTATTAACATTCAGATTACTTAAAAATGTCCCCAAAGTTACACTTGAAGAGATTTATTTGTTTACAAACTCAAATAACATAACTTTCCATATGTAAATATTCTTATGTGAGATATATATGTGACCACACTTCTCACAGCAAACTGCACAACACAGACAAATGACTCAGGAATATAGACATTCATTCTACATAATCGTTTCGATTAAAATAGTCCAGGCAGAGAGTGAGAGTCTTCTCTCCCCAAGAGCATCTCTTTTTGAATAGTACACAATAGATAAAATTGAGAGGCACATACTTAACCTCGATTTAATCTCAAAAAAGAATAATCACTTGCTTTCAAAATCAGGAAATCAACTATAGAATGTTTCCCGGGAGGCTAAAAAAGTGCTCCTGCAGCTCATTTTGGGAGGGGTCCGGATACAGGGAGTTACAAGAGAGATGGGATGAGTGTCCTGAAACCTCAGAGAGGAACGAAGTCTAACTGTCCTTGATCGGGCGCTAAGGAAACACTTTAAAATGGCATCTGTCAGGGAACAGCTGCCTGGGAAATGTGTTAAATCGACCGGCCCTACGAGCGGGGCTGTCCGTAGAGGAGTCAGCTTGCGCTCCAGGAGGCAAGTCGTGGGGTGAATCACAAATCCCCCAGCGCGAAGAGGTAGGTGAAGACCCAGGCTAAGGTCCGGCTGCGGGCCGGGAAGCCTCTTAAGCCGCCGCAGAGGACCCTGACTCTGGGCAGGACGTGAAGCCAGGATGCCGGGCTGCGAGGTGTAGGTGGCGTGAGGCTGGCAGCGGGAATGAGAACTGCAATGCCGGGTCAGGATGCGGAACCGGCTTGCGAGGCGCCTGCCGCAGGCTAGGGACGCCGGGCAGCAATGCGGCCCGGAGCAGCTCCGCGGCCCCCGGACGCGGGCAGAGGATGTGGGATCTGCCGCGGAGTCGGGATACCGGACTCACTCCGGCAGCCGCGCACTTGTCAGTTTCCTTTTGGCCACGCCCCGGCGGAGTAGGTCCAGCTCCCCGGTGTTTAACTAAGTCTTGACACCAACGCAAAATCCACGCCTAATTAAATTAATTAGGGATTCTTGTCAATCTAGGATTAATGGCCAAGTGCGCAGGCGGCCGAGGCTATCTGAAAACCCGGACGGTCTGGGACCTGCCTCTTCTTCCCGCCCCCTCTCGGCCCCCTTCGCTGCCCTCCCACTCCAGACCCAGCCTGCTCTGACTGTGGCTTAATCAATCTCCATCTCTCTCCCTTTCTTTCTTTCTTTCCCTCTCTTTCTCTTTCTATCTCTCTCTTTCTCTTTCTCTCTCTCTCTCTCTCTCTCTCTCTCACCCTCCTCCCTCTACCCCCTCCCCTCTCCTCTCTCCCTCTCGCTCTCTCCCCCTAACCCCTACTTCTCCACCCCCGCCCCCAGGTAGCGTCGCGGGTGCTTCCC
Organism: Glossophaga mutica; assembly: GCA_039655065.1. Taxonomy (NCBI): domain Eukaryota; kingdom Metazoa; phylum Chordata; class Mammalia; order Chiroptera; family Phyllostomidae; genus Glossophaga; species Glossophaga mutica. Next base: position 199,419,908 of record CM077304.1, read on the forward strand.
GGGAAGGGGCTCCCTCGGAGTTGCGAAGGGAGGTAATTTACTCAGAACAAGGGGCGGCCTTGGCGAAGTATAAATAGTGAGACTTCAAGCGCAGCGTTGCTATCAGATCTGAACTCCCGGCAGGAAGAATTGTCAAAGATCTTAACAGTGGACAAGCGCGCTCCGGCGGGGAAGCATCCGTTCATATTTCCCTCGGCCGGCCCCCGCCCCTTCCCTCTTCCTCCTCCTCCTCCTCCCCCCCCCCGCAACTCTTCCTCCTCCTCCTCTTCTTACTTCTTTTTCTCCTTCTACTTCTCTTTCTTCTTCCTCTCTTCTTTTTCTTCTTTCTTCCCCCTCCTCCCTCTCCCCCCCACCCCCTGCCCCATTGATGTGTTATTATTGGGGGGGCTGGAGCAGTAAAAAAAGAAGAAGGAAAAAAACAGCGGGGCTCGGCTGTGAGAGGTTGAGCGCGGGACTGACGGGCATCGGTAGCGATGGAAGAACTTACGGCGTTCGTCTCCAAGTCTTTTGACCAGAAAGTGAAGGAGAAGAAAGAAGCGATCACCTACCGGGAGGTGCTTGAGAGCGGGCCGCTGCGTGGGGCCAAGGATCCGGCCGGCGGCGCGGAGCCGGGCCGCGACGACCGCAGCAGCCCGGCAGTCCGGGCGGCCGGCGGAGGCGGCGGCGCAGGAGGAGGCGGAGGCGGAGGAGGTGCAGGAGGAGGAGGAGGAGCAGGCGGAGGAGCTGGAGGAGGGCGCTCTCCCGTCCGGGAGCTGGACATGGGCGCCGCCGAGAGGAGCAGGGACCCGGGCAGCCCGAGGCTCACCGAGGGTAACGGCCTGACCCCCGGCCGCGGTTCCCCTTCCCGCCTTCCCGACTCCTTTTAGGCGGGAGAGGACCCCGAGGGCCCGCGGGGTGTGTGGCGGGGCGCGGAGAAGGCCCCTGGATTCCAGTTTAGGAGCTGGAGTGATGATGGAGGGGTGGGCGTCCGGTGGTGTGCGCGGTCGTGGGTGGGGTCGGAGTGTCTGTGGGGAGGGGGTGTGTGGGTTTATGCGCGCCCTTCTCAGATGCTCCCGCTATTCCCATTCCACCGAAAAGCATTTTTCACCGGCGCAAGGATGGGGCCTCAGCCCAGACGGCCCGCGGGCGGCTGGGGAAGTTCTCCGGCTCGGGGGCGGGCGGGGATACTGGCCGTTGCTGGGCCAGACGGCGGGATTACGATTAGCATCTAGCGCGGAGTTTGCGGGAGACCCCTTTTCTAGGCCTGAGAAAGAGACAGAGAGAAAATGTCACCCTCGGGTCGCCTCTGGGTTTCGGGCCGCCTCTAAGAACGATTAGAACTCCGCAGAAGACCCTGGATCCCTGGATCTTAGGGGCCAAACTCCCCATTCTCTTTGAGCTGTGAAGGTAGAACGAGGCCAAAGCAGGCAAAGGTCTAGCGTATGTTGTTTATTTTGGGAGACGTGTTAGGCTTCTCGTTTTTTTTTTGAGGGGGGGGGTGTTCTAGTATTTGCACAATTCCGTCGCATCATTCAGTACTCTGGTTTTGTGCAGGGCGGCGGAGGGGGGGGGGTGGTCGGAATCCTTTGGTGCCAGCAAAGTGTTAGGAAATGGCTTTATCTAAATGGTGGAGCGTACTGTACCAATTCAAAGGAGTTCAACAATAAAATTAATTTGGCACTTGGTCCCCGCAGTAACTGGTGTACTGCCATATTTTTCCAATTAAGGAAATATGTGACATGCGTAGAATCACATATTTAAGCGAGCAATTAAGTTGTTTATAACACGGTCTGTTCCTGTTTAGGCCAATAAGTGGAAATTTGGGGGCAAAATAAAGGTTATTTTAAGTCTGTTAACCAATTGGAAATGTGGACATCTTTCTCTTTGAAGTCCCAAAACTTTGAGAGGTATCCATTGTGGATGACACAAAATAGAGCCTTCTCACCCCTTTGGCAGAATCTGAAGAGTGTGTTTTCATATTTAAATTTCTTTGCACTATTAGTGGAAAATATTTTCTTACTAAGTTGTCTACAAATGTTTGCTATAATGTTATCCACGTCCTTCCCGGAGGAAGGACACATGTCCACAAAAAAAAAAAAAAAAACAAAAACAAACAAAAAAAAAACAACGAATTCTGAGAAATAGAAATGCTGGCCTCACTTGAAATCACCATAGTAAGAATGGCAGGCTGAGCTGAGATCTAGAGGCTCTTCTTCCCCAGACCTGGTACCAAATGCCCCTAAATTTGGAAAGTGTTGGTATAGCGGTCTAGGGGCTCAGTGCAACCTCTTGAAGCCTCAGTGAAGCCGCAGCTCCGGGCCCTGGGTACACCAGCAAGTGAGGCCACGAAGTTAGGGTCTGAACCCAGGGTACATGAAGTCCTAAGATTGTTAATTTCCAAGCTCAGGGCAAGTATTAATTCCTCTGCAGGCCAGCTGTTCCAGAAATGATTTTTAACACCCATGCTGATCAGGAACTGGCCTGGGAAAAACTGCAAACAGCCTCAACTACCCCAACTCAGCTTTGACATTTTAAAAACCCAAATATCCGATTCAGGTGCAAAGAATGGAGGTTCCAGAGAGCAGCTTATGTTAACACAGCTCCCCATATCACTGCCTCTTGGCATATATATATATCCATCCATCCCTCGGGTGTCTCCGTATGCTCACATTTGCAGAGCTTCTGTTTTTAAAAGAGAGGAGAGGAAGGGCAGGAAAGTAGCAACGGATGTGTGCAAACCCAGAGCAGAAAAATGCATATTTTATTAAACATCCGAGCTGGTGGATGCATGAAAAGGCTTTGAGCAACCAATAGAAACCGAGGATCGTGAATGTTCCTGTTGAACCTGTTGATCTCTGTGGGTTTAAGCGTTTAGGGTCCAGTCGGCTTTTTCAATGGGGAGAGACAAGGAGAGGACAGAGGCAGCGATCAGTTCCTTGGGCCACCAGAGGCTGGTTTTCTGCCTCTCACCCTCTGGCCCAGCGTGGGCTGCGAACCCTCCCAGCTGCCAACATGGCGTGGACGCCTGTGCTCAACGACCGGGTCCGGCAGGGGGACAGGAACTGCCTGGCGGCCCGTGGGCTGTCCGCGAGGTTTGGTCGGCTCCCTGAGTCAGCACCCAACGCCTGGGGATGCGACTCCTAGGAACGCACAGCACAAGGGTCTTATTCTCCTGCTGCGACCTTTTGGCTCGAATGTTACCAAATTAGAGCAGCAAGTTTGAGAGAGACAGAGAGCCATCAGCGAACAGAGCTGGCCTGAGAATGGCCCAGCACTCTCTGAATGGCGCAGAGCGTGGCCTCACCGCGCCCTTCTCCCTTCTCGGACAGCATTCCGTGACGGGCGGGGCTCAGCGCTTTTGATTTCTGTGCGTGCGTGGGAGAGAGTGAGTGGGCGAGAGGGTGAGTGAATTGGATTTGGTGTTCACAGGGGAGGGCAGGAAACCGTGGGGTGGATAGTGAGGTGAGCTGAGGCCACAGTTGCATAGGGGATAGGTGGGCGAATGCCCATTTTGCCCTAGGCAGCCACCCAGAGTTGATCTTTGCTTGTCTCCAGGATCCCCTTCTTCCTGACCTGGTGAGGGACTGGACAGGAACTTCAGGAGGGAGCAGGATCCTCCAACCTTCCTGAGACAAATCTGGTTAAAGGGACTTGTGTTGTTTTTATCTGTGTGTGATCGTGTGCACTCGTGGACGTACGGGGTGACCCTCTTTATGGTGCCACCTCCAGTGTCCCCGGAGCTGAAGGATCGCAAAGAGGATGCGAAAGGGATGGAGGACGAAGGCCAGACCAAAATCAAGCAGAGGCGAAGTCGAACCAATTTCACCCTGGAACAACTCAATGAACTGGAGAGGCTTTTTGATGAGACTCACTACCCGGACGCCTTCATGCGTGAAGAACTGAGCCAACGACTGGGGCTGTCAGAGGCCCGAGTGCAGGTACCTGGCTGTGAGGAGGTCCAGGGGCCACGGAGGGAGGAGGGGCACACCTGAGATGGGGTTGGAGAGGCAGCTCTTGGGACACACACTGAGGGTGCAGGTTCAAGGGTCTGGAGTGAGGTGAAAAAGGAAAGGATGCCTTTAATAGAGGTCTTATTTTCCAAAGTAGATCTTAGTCTTAAACTGACCCCCTCCCTTTTTTCCCCATCCCAACATATGTTCCCAGCAGAAGAAAGCTGTGCTGGGCTTGCTCCCAGAGTTTCTATAAACCACACCCCCCTCGCCTCACGATGCCTTTAATGTGGTTTAATCCTAATGGGCCTACTTTTATAAGCCTTAAAAAAAAATCCCACAGAAAACGTTTTATCTTCTGGATGCCTTAAAAGTTACAACGAATATTTTGTTTGCTGGAGTTGGGTTTCCTTGAGGGTCGGCTTCAGGGTCTAGGTTTGCCAAGCGGATATGCCAATTAGGTTTATAGATGTACAGACTATAAAGAAAATTAGCAACTGTTAAATGCAGAAATTTACAGTCTCCCGTTAGCAGTCCACAGCACTCAAACTGTGTGACACAGCGGAGAAATAAATGCATTTTGGTTGTTCTTTGTTCACTCATTTAACCAAGGCAGTGAACCTGAACCTACAGAAACTTGATTTTAAAACAACCTGCAGATTAATGTTGGTATTTTCAAGGTCCGACCCCCAGCAAGTACCACACCCGATGAAGTTGGGATCGGAAGAGTGGTGGTTTTTTTTTTTTTTTTTTTTTTTATTGTTTGTTTTTTTATTGGTCATGATGGTGAATGTAATGGCAAAAGTAGGCTTTGGCAGTGGTTAAGGTGAAAAATTATATGCATACATGCATATATATCCTAGGTTTATAGAGAGCAAATTTAAATGTTTCAGATTGTATTTCCTCTCAAATAATAAAATAGGAGAAAATGATGGTCATTATTTGTTTGAACACATGGAGCAGTTTTAGGCCTGAACATCTGCAGCTGTTACAAAGTATCACTGTAACAGATACTCCCTGGGTCTCTGGGCTCAGAGACCACCATCTGCAGCGAACTATGCAATTCTTATGGGGCTTCCCCGCATCTTGTAATAGGATCAGGACAAAAACAGAGCAGTGGAGTTGAAGGGGAAAAGTAATAATAGGCTGCCTTGGTCATCACAGCATCAACAGCGGAGCCTTCCTTTTTAAGCCTCTCTTGCTTTGCTTTGTGTATTGAGATCTCTAGAGGCTCAGCAACCCCTTAAAGACATGATGATAATTATTACAGTTATGAGCATTAGTATCTCAGTTCCAACTCTAGTAGGGAAAAAAAGAGGCAAGAAGCCTCAGGCCATGTGAGTTACACAAAGGATGCCACCCTGGCATGAAATCTACCCTTCTATTACACTAAATGGCAGGGGAATTTTTGAAGATTTACATTGACTATGACACTTCATTTTAAAAACAAGACAAAGCTCAGAAGCAATATTTTACTTTCATGGTTTTTAAACATTAATTTGTCTATTAGTCAATATGCTGTATTAGTAAAAAAAACAAGCTGCACTTGAATTTTTAAAAACCTGTCATATTACCTCTAAAAGTTGGCAAGTTTATTTAAGAAAGTAATATCTGGGAGAAAATAGTATCCAGGAGTTACTTGTTTCATACCCCACCCCACTCCCCTTTCATAGAATATTCTTATTTTTTTTTATCATAAGAAGTGAATGTTATTGCTGGTCTTTACTTTTTTATACTTAAAATTTTTTTCAGCTATTTTCTGGATGCTTCTCTACTACCCTAACTGCAAAAATAGGCTATTTCTATAGAAGCAAATTAGATTATCATGATAATAGCACAATTATTCTGCTACTGTGTTACACTCTATTGCACAGAGGAACAGAGAAATCCTAAACTTCTTTGTAGTGAGGCTTTTATGACACTAATTACCGCTTCCCTCACTTTTATCCCCCTCCCCCAGCCCCCAGGAAAAAAAGAGTCACTATTTGCTTTGGTGTTTGGTTTTTCTTGAAGATGAAGCTAATTAATATAACAGGCTATTAATGAGCACATTCGTCTCAGGTCTTACTGGGCAAACATCTAAACTCATTATCACTTTGGTATCAGGTATCAGGGAGAGTTTTAGGCCTTGGGAACTCTGTAATGTGGAAAGATGAAACCAGAACTAATAGCAGTGTATCAAGAAACCATTTATCTTGCAAAGTCTATGAAATTTATTTTTGCCATTCATTTACATTTTTAACATTGGAAATTGAGATTGTTCTGTGAAGTCAAAGGTTGCTTTCCACATCTTCTCATTCATGCCTAAAACACTACTCTTTTTTCACCATACTCTTGCAGTTTTTAAAAATTTTGAGTGATAACATCTAGGTTTTATATTTTCCCTCCAATTTTTAGGTTTGGTTCCAAAATCGAAGAGCTAAATGTAGAAAACAAGAAAATCAACTTCATAAAGGTATGCTTCTCAGACAAAGAACATTTGGTATTCTAACTAAAAAGAGAATGGGAAATATTGTTATTATAAATGCAGAAAAAATCTCCTCAAAGACAACCATGGTCCTTATTTAAAAATTTGCTCCAAAAGTAGTTAATGAGAGTCCTAAAGTTTGGGAGTAAATTACATTTATTTTAATTATGGCAGTAGTTTAGGAAGTTAACTGTTCATTTCCTAAGGAATTAGTTAGATAGGTACCATTTGGAACCCTGGAAAACAATGCTAAAAATACTAATCTCACATCATTGTGTTTTGTTTTCCCCCATTTTTTTATAGGAGTCCTTATAGGGGCAGCCAGCCAGTTTGAAGCTTGTAGAGTTGCACCCTATGTCAACGTAGGTGCTTTAAGGATGCCATTTCAGCAGGCAAGTACAGCCCAGTTTCAGCTTGTTCCTAACTGTAAAAAGACCTGGAGGTTTGCTTGAACTGTTGAACATCCCCTCTCTCTAAGCCCCAGTGTTAGTGTCCATGCAGTTGGAGAATCAATTTTGAGATGATATAGTGGACCTACTCCCCTTTAAAAACCTATCGAGTGTCAGGGGCCCATATGTCTAGTCCTTTCTGTCCTCATGGGAAACCCACAGAGGCCTGAGGGCAGTAACCAGTCCTTTAAAAATGCACTAAAGATTGAGCTTGGGGAGAGGAAGGCAAAAGCCTTTTGATTAAGATTTTGTCAGATCCAATTCAGAGGCTAGTCCTAAGGTGTTTCTAAGGCAATTCTCTAAATATTTTTTTAGGTATTTTCTACCTCTTAGTTTCATTAACTGTGTCTGACAGAAGAAAAAGAAATAAATAAAAGTACTCCCAACTCAGAGTTGATTTTTTAAAGCTGTCTGCAAACAAAGCTTCATGTCTAGTTGAGAAGGAAGCCTTGCCTTGGTCTTCCCAGGGATGCCCTGCCTCTGCAATGCTTTTCTTAGCCATAAAGAAACCTTCAAGACTACGTTTAAAAGGACAGCCTGCAGCAATGATTTAATCCTGGGAAATGCCAGTGCTCTGAACTCCCTGCTCTCCAAGCCTAAGGGCACAATCCCTTCCCAACCAGTGTCTGACCTACCTCATCCTCAGCCAGGACCCCTGCATGGTAGGACTGTGAAGTCATGAATTAGCTTTCGGTTACCAGTGCCTGGACTAAGGAGACACATGGGTGCGCCAATGTATTGAGGGTTAGTGTTGGGGGGACCTTAGCTTTCCTCTCATCACAGGACTCTGGTATCTTGACGCTAGGCTTTTGAAGTTGGAAAGAATGATTGGAGAGAGGGGAGGGGGGAATCTTAAAAGGAGACCCTTAAGTCTAAGGTGATCTGCAGGTATGCATCATCAGCAACACCTGGAAGATTGGTAGAAATTCAGAATCTCAGGCCCCAACCTAGACCTTTCGGAATGGAATCTGCATTTAAACAAGATCCCCAGATGATTCTTATAGCAGTATAGGTTAGAAGTACTAACAATTGTGTTTATTGTGATGAAGATGCAGTAACCTCCCTAAGTGACATGCAGAGTTTTGTGGTTTGCTTATTGGCACTTCAGGGCTTTAGCAGTGAGGTAAGATGTGTATGACAACATCAAGAGAGCAGGGTAACAGGGCCTCACCCCATTTTACCAGTACACACCAGTATTATTAGGGAGGGTGATGTTTTAGCACAGTAGCAATGTCGCCCTCTGATGGGCCCAGCCCCGGAACGGGCAGCCACGTTCCTGCAGTTGCTGTCCCTTGGGCCCAGAGAGATAAGCTGCGTTGGGTGAGTTGCGGAGACTCGGGCACTGGAGTATCTCTGTAGTGCCCCAGATTCAGTAAGAGACTGAGGTCAGCCAAATGCCCCTTTCCCGTCCCCCGCCCCAGCCTTCCCCTGAGCCAAGCTGGACTCCGTTAATGCTTTGTTTCTATTCTGTTGTCACCCTAGGATAGTCATTGCAACGTGACGCCCTTGTCCTTTCAGGTTCAGGCGCAGCTGCAGCTGGACAGCGCCGTAGCGCACGCGCACCACCACCTGCACCCGCACCTGGCCGCGCACGCGCCCTACATGATGTTCCCGGCGCCGCCCTTCGGACTGCCGCTGGCCACGCTGGCCGCGGACTCGGCCTCCGCCGCCTCCGTCGTGGCTGCTGCTGCCGCTGCCAAGACCACCAGCAAGAACTCCAGCATTGCGGATCTCAGACTGAAAGCCAAAAAGCACGCGGCCGCCCTGGGTCTGTGACGCCAGCGCCCACGTTGCGCCTCCAGCGCGCGTGCAGAATGCGCGACCTCTGCGCCCCCACTGCTTCTCCGTCACCCCCTCCACACCTCGGAGCCCAGCCTCTTTCCGCTTGGCTGATCGCCCCTTACCCGCTTCAGCATCTCGGACTCCACTCGAACTCGGAGGGCAGGACTCTGCGCAGGACCTGCGATGCCACAAGGCGCACCGACTTGGTAGCTCCTGACCATTCACCTACTCAAGGGCCTAGGATTCAGCTTTGTAGGGCCGGTTTTGGAAAGTCCGGCGAGAGATTGGACAAGGGAGTACCGGAACGGCGGAGTGTGGCTAGTGGCAAAGCCGCAACGATGGACTCTTGCGCAGAAATAAAAATCCTGTTAATAAAAAATGAGGGGAAAAAAAGCATAAAAGACAAACAGAAAAAGAGAAAGGGAACCTATTTCTTACTGCTATTTGAAAGAGGCTGAAATCGGAGAGAGAACCAAGGAACAAAAAAAATTAAAAATTAAAGTATTTTATACATTTAAAAATATGGAAAAATTACCTGGATGCATCTGGAGAGAAGAGGGGTTGGGGAGTTACCAACTTAAAGTGTATGTCCCCCTCCCCCAAAATGGGCTAAGAAAAGCAAAACAGAAGGAAGAGCTATACTTATTTAAAGAGTTAAGGTTTAAAAAAAAAAAGTGCGGAGCTGGGAAATTCACAGGTTTTGAAACTGACCTTTTTCTGCGAAGTTCACTTTAATACGAGAAATTTGATGAGAGGCGGGCCTCCTTTTACGTTGAATCAGATGCTTTGAGTTTAAAACCACCACGAATGGAAGAGCAAGAAAAGGGAAGAGAGTATAAAAACAAGGAGAAAAAATGATACTAATACAAAAATGATACCACAGACAGTGATTTCTCTGAGAAATTATTATGGCAGAACTGTCCAGACTGCTGGCAGTAAATTCCGGTTTGCATGTTACTTGTATTCCATTGATGGTGTCTCCCCCCTTCCCTGCTTTACGCACATGTACTTACTTCATTTTCATCTTCAGTACGAAAACCAATACCAAAAGCGTCTAAAAATTTATGTATATCTATCTACATATATATTTTTGCCCCATCTTTGATCCTGGGGGACAAAAGAAAAAAGTCGGAAGGGGAAAACTTTACACTTTGATTGTCCCAAGAAAACGGAGGCGGCTAGAAAATGTGGGGAAAGGAAAAATAAAACAAGAAGACTAAATGAAATAACGAAGGTACAGCGCCTCGCAAGGTGCCTGGCACATAGCAGGCACTCAGTCCCCTCCCCTCCCCCTTTTCTCGCAGACCCTCTTGCTGGTTACCTGAAGTCCTATTTCAGGACCTGCTTTATTTCCCCCTCTCTATCCTGTCACACTCACCGTAAAGAACACCCAGCTAGATACAGGCACTAGGTTTGTGTAAAATATGTTGATACACACGAACAAAGTTTATTTTGGCTATAATGTGTGAACTAATGGTTGACTTTCAACATTTGCATTTTATCTCACAAAGGTGTATATTAAAGTAATTTTTTTGTTTGCTTCAATTCATGTAGCTGTTTAAAATGGGGTACCCTGGACTAAGCAATCTGTATCCCAATTCTCTAGAAAGCCTCCTTAGTTTTTTTTTTTTTTTCTAATTTACAAGAAAGAGGAAAAGCTCTTTTAACTGAACTTGGTTATGCGGTTGAGCTTTGTAACTATTTGTTCTCCATGAAAACAAATTATTTATATTTGCCATATTTTTTCTAGTGTATTAAGTTATTTTAAACAAAAGAAGATGCTGTTATTTCATGACGTGTTGTCGGTACAAAATGTTTCAGTTTCACCTCTGTTAAACCTTTTAAATAAGTGCCAAGTTATTAATTGAAGACACTTTGCGATCAATTGAATGAAAATAGTATTGTTTCATTTGATGGGGTTCGCGTCATCTTTGTTCCTGTCACTATTAAACTATCCGGGATAGTCTTTCCTTCTTCCTTTTTGATGACTGTGTATCTGTCGATTATACCAATTTGGAAAAGCGTTTGCTTTTGCTCCTACATGCCGCAATTAAGGGGCCATGAGAATAGTGCCTCTGTGGCTTTATATACCGCTGAACGGAACTCCCCTCTCCCCCATTTTATCCACCCAGCGTAGAAAACGGATTGATTTTCACACCAAATCAATAAAGGAACAGATAGTATGTAAAATAGAATAGAATAATCCCCTTCCCCAAGATGAACCCTCGTTCTTCATTTTGCTGCACGTTGACCCTTGAAGTTTATTTAGCGGATACTTTGGGTAGGGAGCAAAGCGGGATCACGCGGCGGGAAATTCGCCTGGGTTAAATGTGGCGTAATAGTCTCCAGGTCGCCGACCTCCCCCGGAGTCGGGCAGGAGACGATGCTTTGGCAGTGGAGCGGCGGAGTGGGGCCGAGGCACTGGGAAGGACGAATCCCCCACCTCCTACCACACTTTAGCTCTTGGACCGAAGCAGCTTCTTCATCTGGTTAAATTTAGGAAATCGTAGAAGCCAAGACCAGGACCGTAATCAGGAAAAGACGGGTTTTGGTCATTCTCAGAACACCGAAGAGCCCTTCCCTCCGTCTTCCTCTTGGCCCCCTCCCCCAGAAGAAACCCTTCTAGTAAAGCCCGAAGGCGCTGCCGCTTTGGGGGTTAGGTAAGAGTCGGAGACGACTCGGCCTTGGCCAGGCACGGGACAGGAACCTCCCTTCCCGCGCGGGCCTTTGCAATGGCACTCTCCGCGAAGACTGAGGGTGTCCCGAGTGTTCCCTGGGGCCCTCTTTGGGCCGCAGACCACGTAGAGGAGGCCCCCACAACCCCTGACATAATCCCGCGTCCTCAGGCCGCGCTCCCGCAGCCCCCACCTGGCCCTCTCCCGGATTAAGGTCACCCTTAAAGCTGTTCTTCCACGTAGATGTGGGTGATAATTAATGTTTTTGCTTTCAAAGATCATTGACCAGGCCTTGGTACGTATTCAGCGCTCAGGCCTTGCGGGTCTCCCAGCAGACGAGCGTCTGCGATTTTCAGAATAAACATCTGCCTGGGGGCGGGGTGCGCTTTGAAGCGGCCGCACGGATCCGCCAGCCCCGGCACTGTGGCCTCCGGCGAGCTCCCAGCGGCACCCTGGCCCGGGGTCCGAACTCGCAGGCTCCGGGTCCAAGGCTAAGCCAGCCCCCGAGGCGGGATCGCACTTTCCCCCGGCACACCGAGGGAGGTCGGAGGTCACAGGAGAGCTTGGAGCTGGGAGTTGAAGGTTCTGTTCTGGACCCAGCTTTGGGCGCGGCCGACGCCGAGCCCAGTCTGTCCCGCAGCTGAGCTCCAGGGAAGCCTGAGGTCACGGGAGGCCGTGCGTCCGGGCCCAGACCGGCGAGGTGCCGGGCACTAAGAACGGGGTGCGGCAGCGCGGCCTGGGTCAGCCTGGAACGTTCCGTTCCGGACGGCGGGAGGCTGCTGGGCCGGGTGCGGAGACCCGGAGGCTCCAGCCTCGGCGGGAGCGCGGACGGCCAAGGAACCCGCGGGCGCACGCCGAGGCGAGTGAGAAAGGCCAAAGTTTCTTGGCCAGGTCCACGGAACTTGAGCCCGGCGCGGCCTGTGGGACCCGAGCATCGGGGGAGCTCGTGGCGGCCTCGCCTCCTTCCGCGGCAGCTCTGCGTAGATTCAGCGGGAGCGGAGGCGGAGGCTGCCTTTCCTGGCCCGGCCGGGCCGGGGCCCTCGGGTTCAGTCTCCCACATGCGAGCAGGCAGGCTGCGTTTCCTGGGGTGTCAAAGCCCGAACTCTCCGACAGGCGCCTGGGTGTTCCAAACCCCGAGTTTCCAGAGCCATCTGAGAAGGGGTCCGAGGAAGTCATAACTTGAAATTTAAATAAGGCCCAACATGATTGTCGTTTGGGTCGAAACTCAATAATCGTAAAAAATAATAAATGAAAACTCGTCCCCCACCCAAAATCTTTCAGGGTGTGCAAAGCCTTCCCGAGCTACAGAATCCCTGATTGGGGAAAACTGCGCTAAAAGAGATTATTCAAGACATTAGTAGTGTTAAGGACCCTATGATGCAAGAGGCCCGGTAAGATCAGAGGCCTCTGCTTGAAGCTGGACTGATAAAAATATATTTTTGAGTTTTGCCTTAGATTTATAACTTTTTAGATCCTCAGATGGTAATACTTTAGTATAATATGATGCTCAAATTTCGAAACTATTTTGATTTCTGAAAAATGCCTTTTTTGGCTTCAGTGACATGGGATCCTGTTATTTTTTTTCACAAATCAGTTTACATCATAAATTGCAAACATTTGCAATAAGATCTCAAGATTGTTTATTTTATGTAACCTCAAGCACTTGACAATGTTAAACACCAGTACAGAAAGTCTGTGAAATCAGTTTAATGTGTGTGAGGGAATTAAAGGATCACTCCTTTTCATCACATAAACAAAGCATTTAAGATTGTTTTGATTGTCAGTCTCCCAATTTTTAAACACTCTTAACAATTGACTATTAATTTTAGAGTCATTCTGTGCAAAAATAATTACTGAAGTTATATCCTGCTTTAATTAAATGTTTCTGGGCAGAATAAAATGATATTCTACTTTGGGTAATGGGTGTTTGTTTTGTGTTATATTATTTTAGTTCAAATGTAAATAAAGTCTGCAAATTCCAATGGAGGAAAAGGGCCTGAAATGATTTTTTAATATGCCATTAGAACAGTTAGTCAAAGTGCATTAAAAGAATGTCACAAACCCAGAAATAATAAATATGTCATCCTAATGAGAGTGTTAACTTATGGATAATTTATTCAAAGGTAATTTTTACATTTCACATGGAATCTCTTATATGACCTACTTGAGTGCTGTGATGCTTGTTCCTCAAAGTCTAATTTATATAGGCTTGGATATACATAATTCATAACTTGTGTTGATATATTTATATATACCCCAAATTTTAAACCTTTACAATGTGTTTGCATGTTTACTTGCAAGTTTTGAAGACAACTGAAATAAAAATATAAAAAGTGTTAAGCATCATATTGAAAGTAAGTGCTTTGTGCTATGTGTGAAGACAAAGTATTTGAAAATTAAAAATTAAAAAGGATTAGATAATTTTCAAGCCCAGATATAGGTTGAACACTGAAATAGGAAACATTCTTATATAAGAAATATGAAAATCTCCAAGAAAGACTTACAGATGTGAGCTTATAACGCTTCTGATGCCTCGGCAATCCTTTCATGTCTCTAATTCATGAAACAAAAAATCCTCAAGCCTTGGGGTATTTTGTTTTGGGTATTTTATGTGTCAGTCAAGGTAACCATCGCATATGCCTTCAGTACAGGAAAATTTAGTATAGTACTTACATGGAGTTCTACTGGCATGAGGAAAGGTTTTAGAATATAATCAAATAAATCACATAGGGAGGAGTAAACATACTTTCCCCCCTCCCCTTGTTGAATGACTGTTTACAAATCCTGAGCAAGGATCTTTGCAGATTCTTATTCGGGAAGAATAGTGCAGGATAAGTTAAGGGCACAGAATCTAGAGTCAGACTTCCTGGATTCAAACATCACTGCTGACATTAAACAGTCCTGGGATTTTGGGTCAGATAATCTCTCTGTGCCTCAAGTTTCCTTATCTGTAAAATGGGAGTAATAATAGCATCTATTTCATGGGGACCTTAGGAGGATTATAAATTAATGTTTGTGAAGCCCTAAGAACAGTGCCTTGAACCTGAACATATAAAGCCATATCTAATATTTATTTTAATTAAAAGGCCAATAGGCATTAATCCTTGTATTAAAAACTTTATTTTTTATGTTTTAGTATTTTATTTGCTTATTTATTTATTTATTTATTTATTTATTTATTTATTTATTTTTAGAGAGAGGGGAAAAGAGGGAGAAAGAGAGGGAGAGAAACATCAGTGTGTGTTTGCCTCTTGCGTGTCCCCTACTGAGGACCTGCCTGCAACCCAGGCATGTGCCCTGACTGGGATGGAGCCAGCAGCTCTTTGATTCACAGGCCAGCACTTAATCCACTGAGCCACACCAGCCAGGGCTGTATTAAAAACTTTAGAAGAAGAAAATAGCAGTGCAAGACAAGGTATAAATATTTTCCTGTTGTGGGCAAGAAAACATTGCCTACTAGTTTGTGATTCTACTTAAGTGCTTATATCTCTGAGAGCCCCACCTAGAAGATGTGGCAAATATCACCAATAGTTGGAGAGGGGAGCTTATCCATTGGGGCAGTTTATAGATTACAGAGTGCTATATCCATGACAGATATTATGATTACTCTGGGAAGTACAGGTAATAAAGTGAGATATCAGGCCTGGCACTTGCCCTCAAGGGGCTTACCATCTAGAGGGAAACACTTCATAAGTACATATGATAATGCTAGTAAGCATGTGCTAAATGCACTTGCTTAAAGACAGACACGTTAAATGCATCTGAATGGCTGCACAACACACGTGGGGCCCGTTGCCCTGTTTTTGGAAACCGAACCTTCCTTGGAAATGAGTAACCTTATAAAGGAATTGTGGAGCGACACCCAGAGGTTAAGAAGCAAACTTTGTTAACATTAAATGCATACCATATGTAGCCGTGGTTTGTGTTCCACAGGACCATCTGCGTTTTCTTTGGCTTTCCATGTTTGTGAAGCATTAACAATAAAAGATGCAAAGGCTGCTGATCAACGATCCTTCACAGAAGTTTGAAAACACATATAATACAAAGAAAGAAATGTTTAGTTATTATTGTAAGGACCTGCAATATGAACAACTGAGGTCTAATTATAGACTAAATGAAGAGGTCCTTGTTTCCAACGCCTAAATTTAGATATATTACTAATACTTGCCTCATATTTTGTATAATATTTATTAAGAGCTCAAAAGCACTTTTTTGGTATTATAAATCTTTTTGATGATAGAAGATCCACATCAGAGCACTTTTCACATCTTAATTTGGGAGCCGGTGTATTGCAGTATATGACTTAGCTTTAGAGACAGATATTCCTGAGTTGAAATCTCAATATCATGGATTAATTGGATGAAAAATTTCCAGAATTTCTTAGCTTCCTAGAGGCTATGTCCTCTTTGCATCCTGTAACACACCTTGCAGGATGTTGTTAGGATCATATAAAATAAGCTGTGTAAATTACCTGGCATACAATAAGTTTCCACAGTTGTACTTCTCTATTTTCATTATTTGCTTTCCAAATTAGTGTCACATAGGGAGGATTTTGAATTTTTTTTGTCTGTGATTAGAAACAGTTTTGGAAAACACTGGAAAGTGGTATCCATATTTATTTCAGTTCCTCATTATGAATACTGATTATGTTGTGTGGCCTGGAGTTTGGAATAAAACACAGATAGAGAGCAGGATGACAGCCAACCCAGGAGAGTGTAGGGGCTGGAGGGATTGAGCAAAAAGGAAAAAGGACTCCTGGACATGGACAACAGGGTGTGACTGAGGGGACATAAGGGGACTAAATGGTTATGGAAAAAAGTACAATAAAAAAAACTTTTTCGAATCCTGCAAAACTTTTTTTTTAGAGTTTTTGAGGGGCTCTGACTTCAGATCTGTCCCCTTTGTATGGGTTAGAGAGGGTTCTGTCTTTCTCCCTGATAACTGAAAGGCGTTTTTAATGTAGAGGTTACCCAGACTCTTCGACTTGCTCTCCTTTATATTCCAGAATGTCAGCATACAAATAGAGACCTGGCATTAACTCTCTAGTCACTTTGATATTAGATTGATTGTCCTTCCACTTGCTTATTTATTGAGTACATTTTTATGCTTCCGCGCTAAGGAAGAGGGGGGAAAAACTACTCTGAAAAATTATTTCAAAAGTCTATCAACCTTTCCGAATTTTCAGTACTCGTGCTGTATTGTTTTGTATAACGTTTACTGGCATTAGTGGTTTAAAATATAATTGGCTGTCTTGTGGGCAATATATTTATTTACTGAAATTCTCACTTGTCAGCAGTTGTATTTCTTTTAAGGCTTATATAGTTTCCATTAAAACTAAGTCTTGCCCAGTGCTGACTTTAAAAGCTCCAGAATCCTCCCTGGGGGATTTTTAGGTCTGGACCACCTTCCAAAACTTTATACACAGGTGAAATTAGGTGGAACTAGCCATCAAGGAAGGTTTGCTAAGAGCGAGGCTAGTCCTACATTTTGCCATGGGAGTAACAGGGAAGTGTGATATAATAAAAGTCCCTCAAAAATATCCGAATCCTAAACCTAACCTGTAAATATGTTAGGTTATATGGCAAAGGGGAATAAGGTGGCAGTGAAATTAAGGTTGCTAATTAGCTGACCTTACAATAGGGAGATTACCCTGGGCTATTCCAGTGAGCCCGCTGTAATTAAAAGGGTTAGTAAAAATGGAAGAGAAAAACCAAAGAGGAGACTCAGAGAGATGTGACTAAGGAAGAATGGCCAGAGAGATGCAACATTGCTGACTTTGAAGATGAAGGACCCTAGGAATGTGGATGGCACCTAGAAGCTGGAAAAGGCAAGGAAAGGAGTGTGTCCCAGGGCCCCCAGAAGCAAGACAGGCCTGCCAACACCTTGATTTTAGCCCAGTGAAAGCTGCGTTGGACTGCTACCTTTAGAGCTGTAAGATAATCTGTTTGTGTTGTTTTATACCACTAAGTTTGTGGAAGTGTGTTATAGCAAAAATAAGAAACCAATACAACAAATTTCCGAGCTGTTTATATGTGTAAGAGCCTCTGGTCATTTTTTTTTTTTTTTTTTTTTTTAATGCTGGAGGGCTTTTTGAGTCAGTTCAGTAGCAAGAGTGTCCCGAAACTCCAGGCTGGGATGCTATACTCTATAGTATGCACTTAGGCAAAAAAGATCTTCCTATGCCATTTGGTAGAGTCCCTCACGAATCTCTTTTATTGTAAAATGAAGCATATAGAAGAACTCTGCAAAATTATGTTTATTCCTTTATGAAAAGTAAGGCAGCATTGAAAATCCTTGGCTTGTTTTATTATCCTTCTTATTTCTTCTT
Organism: Glossophaga mutica; assembly: GCA_039655065.1. NCBI lineage: Eukaryota > Metazoa > Chordata > Mammalia > Chiroptera > Phyllostomidae > Glossophaga > Glossophaga mutica. Next base: position 199,437,538 of record CM077304.1, read on the forward strand.
TGTCATCTTCTGCTTATTATTATTTACTTTTCAAAAAGTACTTAATGTAGAGAAAAGGACATTTCAAGCTCTGAAGTTCTTTGCTAATGTGCTGAAAGGGAACAGCCCGAGCAATTTGAGCTTGTCTGTCAAGTTGGTCAAGGTGGAAAGTAATGTGGTCTGGGGTTCCCAGAGCCCATTGGACTTTTGACCTTTTCTTTTGAGACTATCGATCTAGGTTAATAGTCAGCACCGGTTGTGCTGTTGGAGGAGTTGTGTGCCTGTACGTGTGATTCCGCATTGAGTACAAATGAGGCTCTCACTAACTCAGAGGGTAATTGGTCCTTTTTGTAGTGTTCCAAGATTAGGGTAAGGAACAAGAACAGATGGGTGCTGACAGGCAGCGGGGAAGATTCATTTCTGAAACCTTGCCGTTGCATCGGTGATAAAGTAGTGGATCTGGGCACGGAGGTGATTCTCTTTCCCACCACGGACTCTGCTCAGCAGAAGACTGCCCATGGCATCAGGTGGGGTTAGGAACTGCAGGAAAACATGGCACCTTGTAAGGTTAACAGAGCAGTGAGTATTCCACCTACTCACCCCCACCTTCCCCACCACCTTTATGTTCCTCATGCCGCCTTAACTGAGTGAAGAATGAGATAATACGTCAGTGGGCTGAGTATTTAAAGAAGCTTGGTTATGTTCTTCAACTGACTGAAGTGTAGACTACAGAACGGGGGAGAAGATCCTCCCAGTGCCCGCTCCTACGGCCCTCACTAACTCTTCACTGTGTAGGGGAGGAACTTTCCTGTTCACTCACTCTCTGAGAAGCACTCGTGTTCTTATTTCCCACCTCTTCCAGCTCGTCCTTCTGTCCTCATCCTCTCTTCCGAGTTACTCATTCTAGAAGCCCAGGCGCACATACCTCATTTATTCATTCACTGAACAAATATTTAGTAAATATCTACTCTGAGTCTTGGGCTCTTTTCCCTTTTGTATTTTAATCTGTCAGCATATCCTTTTCTGATTTCTGTTTGTTGTCTGACATTGTTGGAGGCAGTGATGATAGAAAGGGAGGGAAAGGGCACGGTTGGCATGGGATGGGCATGAGAGGCAGGGAAAGTTGTAAGCGTAGAAAGACTAGAGGAAAACAGACTATTAGTAAGTGGGCTAAACTTAGGAGGCTCTTATTCACCAAACCCTGTGATGTCCAAATAGTATATGGTACAACAGCTACTTAGTACAATACTAGGAATGATTCAGGATGCTTCATAGAAGATATTTGTTTTTCATGCCCCAGTACAACTTTTTAAAATATAAAACTAAATAACTCCTTAAACATTCTTTTAAGTCTTAAAGAGAAAATGTAATTATAATAAATTAAGTTCAAAGCATTCATAAACACTTGAGCATCTACTGAAGGCCTGGAGTTGATAGTCCATGGGAGGTAGGGAGGAAGGTAAAAATGCTCAGAAGGAGGTGGGTCATCTTGGAAATGTCTCGAGCTTGGAGGAAACCCGCGTGGGGGGCAGGCAGTACTCAGTGTAGGGCTGCCCCCTGGGGTGTACGTTCAGGAAATACACTAAGACCTGTTTTCTTTCTTAAAAAGACAAATGCTCAAATTTTTCTTTCTAAATTATATCTTAGAACTAATAATTATATAATATATAAAGAAAAATGTTTACTTTCTTTAATCTAGTCATAGCTTTCTCCCCTTCCTTTTTTCTTTTCCTCCTTCTACTTTTAGTTTCTTTATAGCTTATGTAAATCTTTACTAATGTCATTGAAATATATCAAATCTAAATATTTCCTGTTTCCATTTATCTCCTCTGAAATTTCATACCTCTTTATATGTATGGCTACAAATAGCATGTATTTGTCTGCCTGTATTTACTTTTCATTCTCATCTGTTAAGACTCACCCATATTGCTGAAGTCGCTGTAATTCCTTTAACTGATGTGTACTGTTCTACTGAGTGCTTACAGCAATCTACATATCTATTCTCACCCTGTTGGACATTTGGATTATTTTTAGGTATATATAGAAGGTACTTAAACCCATGAGGTTGGGTGTCATCACCGAAAATTGTCTAGAGAGTAGAGAATCTAGGACTGTGCCCCAGATGGAGGAATCCGTCATTAAGAAGTTGGGAAGAAGAGTAGAAATCAGTGAAGAGAGACTGAGGAAGAACTGCCAACAAGGTAGGAAGAAAACCAAGATGGCACAGTGTCCTGGAAGCCAGCGAAAAGAAGTGCATCAGGGGGGACAGAGCGAGGACTGAGAATTGACCCTTGTGTAGGACTTCGGTGATGCGGACAAGGTTGAGGCCGAAGCCTGCCAAGGCTGGGGTGTAAAAACGCTCTAACTGTTCTCTGAGATGCTGGTCTCTCCCTCCTCACATTCATTCTTTGTATCACTGCCCCTAACTATCTCCCTAAAGATCAGATCATGGGACTTCCCAGGTTCTATTTCAGGAGCTGCAACTACCTGAAGAATTACGTTCAGACTCTTCAATATAATGTTTAATTTGCCTTTGTACTATGTTTTTGTCTTGTCTTATCTTCTGAAGCTGCTCCACCCCCTACCCAGTGCTCCTGTGGGAGCCACCGCCAGTTTCTGAATGTGTGACCATTGTCAAACTTCTGTTTCTGCTGGAAGGCCTTTTCCCAGATCTCCTTTGTGCTGTCAGTAGAATTTTGAGCACATGTCTACCAGAGCTTCATCACAGTGTAGTGTAATTATTTCTGTGATTGTTTCCTCCAACCAGAACGTGAGTGCCTTGAGGACTAGGATCATTACTTAGTTTTTGTAGCCTCTCCAGAGTCAAGCAGTGGGGACAGACATAGAACAGATTTTCATTAAGTGTTGGTGGAATGAATAAGTCTGTGAAAAAATGTATCTATGGTGTATTCTTTTAGATAATTTAATGGAGACAAATCTTAGTTCTCTGAGGGTGGTTTTAATTTTTGGAACTAGCCAAAGGCTGTTTGGCATCAAGTCTGATGAAGAAGCTGGGGAATATAAGTTTTTATTACATATGATGTGTAGGAGAAAATTAAGCATGGCTGTTTTGTGATGGCACATTTTCTTACATGGCTTATAAAGGGCACTTAAAATTTACTGGCAGTGATTTGCTTAAGGCGATTACAAAGATGAATTCCCAAAAACATTTTGAACCGTGACAGTATTACTGGGTACATGTTTGGTTTCTCAGGCTGACTTACTCTGAAGGACAAGATACTTGGATCTGTTAAGTTCTGGTATCTATGTCAAAAAATCAGTATCATTCTTCTACAGGGATATTTTATTTTCTGGAGTGAAGCTTTACCAACCAAATTTTACAGTATCTCCTGTGTATTTAACTTTTTAAAACTCTATTCTTTTCAATTATTTCTTTTGTAGTCATCATCTTTCAATCCAGCAGCACTGGAAAATTCTATTAAAATTGTTTATTAAAAAAACTATTCATAAGACCATTAACTAAGACCAGATTTAACACCAATTCCAGTGGCTGCTCTCTACCCTGAATGGATACACAGCCATTTGTTATGATCTTTTGTTTACTGATTTTCAAGCAGTTTTCAATCTGTGTGACACTGATCAGATCCAAGCCAATTTGGACTAATTTTTCAAGTCACTTTTCATGAAGCAGTGCATCAAATGCTTTACCAAGTCCAAATGTGTAACATCTGCTATCCTCTCCCTGATAATTTTACAGTTCTCTCAAGAAATCAACTACTTTATCAACCACGGAGTGTGTTTTCTAAGTCTCCATTATTATTGCCCATGATTCTGTCACCTTTTAAAATTTCCTCTCTCAATTTTATTTACCAAGTCTTGATAAAATACTTGTTAGTTAGGTATCTGATACAATTATTCTTCTACTGGTAACACTTTTGTGACTCCAGGTTCACTTGGATTAGACCTATATATAATCTTTTCAGTTATTACGATTTAAAAGATGCAAGCAATAAAATCTGTGTTAGTCATTTTTGTTCATATCCTGGGAGAGATGTTATTTAGACTTGCTGATTGGTATATGTTTCCAGGTTTGAAGCATTCACTTACCTGCTCTTTGTCATTAGCTGTTTTTTTCCCCTTAGGTGCATTTTACCGTCCCTCATCTTTACCATATGTTAAATGGATATTATGCTTGCAACAGCATGCCTTCCAGAACAGTGAAATGTCTGTGCGTGTACAGTAAGCTGACGCACGTAGCCTTTGGAATCAGATTGAGGTTTTTGATTCCTGTCATCTCACTGATGTAGGTGAGCTGTGCTTCATAATATTTGCTTTTGAGGGCTTGGGGGTAACTGCTAAGTACATAAACTGAGAAAAGTTTGCTTTATAATTAATTTTTCAGGCAAATTCAAGAAGATTCTATGTAAATAATGCATTTTTTATGAGTTAGGCCCTGAGGTCATTGTGTTTACTGATAGAGTTCAGTTAATTGAATAAATATGAAGATCGTGTAGTGAGTACCCTTGCACTGGTTAAAATGTAATGTTACAGATATTTTATTAACTTTTACAAGTTACTGAATTAACAAACTATATAAGAATATAATGAATGTATTTGATAGAATAACATTAATTGAAACATTGGTTATGATTTATCAAGGGTTACTCAAGTATTAATTAACTGACAACTAGAACACTGCTTTTGACATTTGGTTAGTCTTATATACATTACAGATTAGTCAATTTCTTCTTTTTTATATAAAATATTTAGCTTTTGAAGTGTTTTGACATATGGTAAACTTCAATAAGAAGGCAGACTTTTTCAGTTTCGAGAAATGTAAATATATCATTCTGTAAGAAATTCCAAAATGTTGGCTACGGGACAACGGAAACCACATGTAGTTTTTCTCCAAATCTCAATACAAGTAACTGCTTTCAACACATCTTTTCTGTCTCCAGTTTTAATATCAACTACTTGATTAAATGTTAAACAGTGCAAAGACCATTTTTGTCACGCGTCACTAATATTCATATTGTTTCCAAAGGATAGAAAACATTTAGTTCTGAGTATTTACGACTCTTCTGTGGCTTAGTGATAACTGGTGTTGGGAATATTACCTATCAATAATTTGAAATTCTAGGGATGGGGGGATTCATTGGCTGAATAAAAGCTATGATGTTTTGTTCTGTTTTTAATTACTAAAGGGCAACTTTAATTCTTTCTGTTAAGTCCACAATTTAGAATACTAGTTTTGAAAATATATCCAAAATAGTGCTTTTTAAAAAATCAAGGTTAAAATTTTTCTATTTTCAATGTTATGTATATAAATATTATGAATATTCTGTTCATTAAATTAACACAATTCATCAATGACCATAGTACTTGTATTCACATGTTAAATGGGAGAGGAAGGGATTCACATTAATATAGTGTGTGCATTTCCAAATTTTAATATTAATTTCTACTAAAAGGTAAATCTGAATTTAGAAAGCTTTCTCTAAGGATAAGTGATTTAAAGTTAGTAGGACATGCTTTATAAATGAATGTATATGCCTTTGGAGTCAATGATTCTAAGTCAAGAAATGGTATTATGTCAGAGGTCAGACAGAGAGACTCAGAGTGAACGTATTTAGGGTTTGCTTTCTTTGTATAAATATTTAAAATGATGCATCAATATGTATCACACAAAGAAGAGTTCATTATTCTTTACGTGTAAGAAAATAGAGGTCTGCCTTTTGCTTTTTACAAATATATGGTAACTTTGTTTCTCAAGATGCAAATAATACATACAAAAGTCTTTTTAAAACTCAATTTTCTGTATAGTTCCAGGTTTCTCAATTTATATCAATACATTTATGTTGTTCTGTTGTTATTTATGGATCTTCATATGTGCTTAAATTTTTGTATTTCTGCTTAATTCATGAATCATTCACATAAACATGGAAATACCAATACTTTTTCTGGGAACATATGACTTTTATATTTTTGAGATTTTAGAATATTTCCTCACTAATTATGAACTAAAAAGCACATTAAAAGATACATTATACAAAAATTGTGAACAGATGTGGTCAAATGAGAAGGCTGAATATGAGGTAGCAGCTTTCTGGTTTTTAAATAGAAAATAAGTAAAAATTTGTGTCACAAAAATGTTTGTATCTTTATAATATAAAACATAGGTAATCTGGAGATAAAATAACATCTAAGTTTTAGCTTTTTTTTTTTTTTTAACATCAGAGAATTCTCTCTAGATCCTAGATAAGCAAGGACTCTGTTCTAATTATTTCATCAGGAAAACTCACCCACTGTTGGATTATTCTCAATCGGAATGTTTTTCTAGGATTCAGACTAAGTAAATGTATCCTCATTTTGACATTAGTCTGTTACCGTTTCTATAAAAAATCTCACACAGTGTGAGTAATTTGTTTCTCTCTTTTGCTTGTATTCCTTGTCCATGAGGAGGAGGGTAAGATTTTGGTACAAAATGAGGATGGCATTTTTGCGTTTTGACCAGAGTAATTTGGAACTTTCTACCTTCATGCTTTTCAAAGTGTAGGTTTTGTTAAGGCGTCAACTTCAGTCATACCCATAAAGAAAGTCCTTGAAACTTTACTCTTATTAGATATTTTGTGAGATGTTATGTTGCTACAAAGGTGATATCTGTGTTAGAATAATCAGGTGTTTGAGCTAATCTAAGAGATATGTTTTCAAATTAGAATATACAAAATAAAAATAACATTGTTTTAGGTTTCCTTGTAGTTTTTTAAAAATAGATGTATGTTGTTACTGCTTACTGATTGCCATACTGATATTCACCTCATTAATTTGTTTTATATATTGATAAATTCCTAGTTATTTGTTTTTAAACCAATAACTTTGACAATAATTATTCTTTCTGCCCTGGGTAAGACAGGTATTTGAGCTGAGCTGGTTGAAATAAAAGGAAACAAAATATCTGTAATTCTCCGTAAAGTTTTAATTTATTACATCTAAGTGGTGTTGTAAATAAAAACTCTTGTTTTCCTTAGTGCCCCTCATAGGATAGGGACAGGAAAGATAAAGGAAGTACTTTTTTCTTCTTGTACACTTATTTTAACTTAATAAAAATTAATCCTTGAGTGAAAGTACCACAGGAGCAAAAGTTCCTATATTTGCACTTTAGGGACTTCTGACGGGGTGGACGGTCCTGGGAAGGTTCCCAAGTTAGGGTGGAAGCCATGTCCACTGATATGCCATTTTCAATCTCACCTGCGTCCTCCTCCTCAGCTCACCTACACACGTACAAGAATGGAAAGGGCAGGTGGGCAGAGGGCAATACACAAGAACACCAACTCCACAACAATGTTTGGGAAATGATGGGAAACATTTGTACAATGAACTTGCAGTTACCTTGTTCATAAAGGACAGAGTGTGGTACCATGTTCTCTTACAGATTTTAGTAAATAATATTTACTAAAGATTTTCTCTGTGGTGTGTGGTACTAAAGTGAAGTAAATTTATAAAGTCAGAGGGTTTTTTTCCCATTTTAATCAAGTCTCTAGAGTTAAAGTGTGTAAATTAGTACCCAATTACCTATTTTGTATGCTTGTGGTATTTCCATGTTCTACTAATATGATAATGAATCAGAATATTGAGTGTTTTAAATCTCTGAAAGAGTTGACTGTGTTTCTCATAGTCTTAAATTATAAAGCAAAATTAAAACCTTTAAAAGTATTGAAATTAAATTAGTTTCCTTAGATATTTACAGATATTATCTTTCCTAGAAATGCACCTGAGTTGACTATAATCTATTCGGTGTAGAAAAATTCAAGAGTGATTTAAAAAGTAATGTCTTTGAAGTATATAGTTCATAATCATATACTTCATTAGTTGTAAAATTATAAGGATCTCTCCCGTTAGCACCCTAAGCACTACTTCACCCTAGTTCCATTTGTAATTGAATTACATTTCCTACATTATGTGAATAGCATGAAAATATATGCAACAATACGGAGTTATATATGTGTATATATCTGTAGATGCATATATGAAAACATGAAAGAAAAGGTGAAATTCAATTAAACCAAGGATACGCAGTTTAGTCATTGACCCAGCTCCTCACTATGTAGCGTTCAAGCATTTCCCAGGGGGATCAGCAAGGGTGGGACCTCCATGCCCACAGTGGAATGGGCTCCATTATTAATCTGAAGAAAGGGGGAGCACCACAGAGCGGTAGCTTTCCCCAGAGGGAGCAGCAGTTGTGGACATTCAGGAGCGTGTTCCTTGAGCTCGGAATGCTGCCCCATGGTCCTGAGCAAACCATTTTGCTTTTACTCTCGTCTTGAAACTCGAGCTTGGAATATTCACATTTTCCACAGGAGTATGTGAGTGTACTGAGACATAAGTAACAGAGCGGCTGCGTGGCACATGTGGAGCACTTTTGCTGTGTTATGTGACCTCCTGTTCTGACGGGTTCTGAGTATCAGCCATTTTGATGTTGGTGAGCATGTGTACACCTTCTGACCGGGAGGGGGCGTTGTTCAGGTTTCTCTGGGGTCTCACAGGCACCGCTCCCTCCCTCCCTCCCTCTCTCCTTCCCTCCCTCCCTCCCTCCCCCCTCCCTCCCTCCCTCTCTCTCTTTTTTCCTTCCCTCATATATTTCATTCCTAGCTATTTTAACAGAATTTCCTTCTAGTAGCATAAGTTTGGATAAAATAGTAGGTGAACAGGACAATGTTTTCCTTTTGAGACTTGGTCAACATTATTAGTGTACTACCTTCAAATAGGACTCCAATTTGAAAGTGCACAGCATGGTTTTATTCAGAATACTAAACTGTGAGAACTGGACGGGATCTCGGCACTCATCTAGTCCAGCATCTTCCATTTCCTAAGAAAGGAAGTTTGTTTCAGGCAGATTTTTGTAAGTCATACAGAAGCAGAATGTGTCCAAGGACTGATATTTTTCCTTGTAATAATAACTTTTTTCTTATTATAAAAGCACCACTTGTTGATTATAGAAAAACTTATAATTCTATTATCTGGAGTAATCACTGTGAACGTTTTAATATGTATACTTTCATATATATACTTTTCGTGTTTTTTATACTTATATACATGCATTTTTACCATATTGAAATCATATATTTCATATAGCTAATATTACAATAAAGATAATTTTAATCATTTTGTAAAAATGAAACTGCTAAGCATATTGTAAAAAATTCCAACGGTGCAGAAAAGTAAAAAGAAGTAAAAAAAAAATCACTTGACAAAGAATTATTCAGATATAATCACCGGTCAAAATATTATGCACCCCTATGTTCATTGCAGCATTATTTGCAATAGCCAGGATCTGGAAACAGCCCAAGTACCTAGCAGTAGATGAGTGGGTAAAAATGTTGTCATACATTTACACAATGGAATACTACTTGGCCATAAAAAGGAGTAAAATCTTACCTTTTGTAACAGCCTGGAGAATAGTATGCCAAGAGAAATAAGCCAGTTGGAGAAAGACAAATACCATATGATCTCACATGTGGAATCTAATGAATGAAATAAACAAATAAACAAAATAGAAACAGACTCATAGCTACAGAGAACAGACTGACAGCTGTTAAAGAAGCAGGGGGGTGTTGGGGATCTGGGTGAAAAAAGTGAAGGGATTAAGCAAAAAAATACTCATAGACATAAATAATAGTATGATGATCATCAGAGGGGAAGTGGGGTAGGGGGAGCTAGTAGAGGGTAAAGTGGGGATAGAAGGTGATAGAAGGAGACTTGGGGTGGTGAACACACAATACAGATGATGTATTGTAGAACTGTACAACTGAAACCTATATAATTTTATTAACTAATGTCATCCCCAAATTAAATTAATAAAAAATATTAAGATAGAAGATATGCTAAAATGTCTAGTTAGTATTAATAAATTCTTCCAGATATTTGTCAATGTATGGATACTCATAAAGTATTATGTATATATTGATTTTTGATAATAAACTTTTTTTACTTGATAGCATCATATGGACATACTTTCATGACAATAACTATAGATCTGACTTCACTGGATTCTGTTACATAGATAAGCTTTAATTTGTATAATACTTGTACACTGTTAAAATACTACCAATTTTTTCTCTTGTAAACAATGCTATCATAAATGTTATAAGTAACAATTTGTGTACATTTTTGGTAAGTTTCTTATGCTACATCCAAGAAGTGATATTGCTTGATCAAAGATTGTACAGTTTATACCCCTATGATGAGAGAGTCTATTTCCCTATAAATCTTAACACTATTGAATATTATAATTTAATATATGTACTTATTTGAAAAGATATCTCCATTGTATTTTATCTTGTATTTCTTTATTTTCAAGTGAGAATATCTGCCAAGATTTTATTTTATTTTATTTTATTTATTTCTTAATTTACCTCCCAAGATTTTATTAGCTATTTTTTTTTTTTTTGGAAAATGTGTTTTTTTTATGTTGTTCAGTTACAGTTGTCCCCATTTTTCCCCCCTTTGCTCTCCCCTGCCCCGGCTAACCCCCATCCCAATGACAATCCCTACCCTATTGTCCTTGACCGTGGGTCCTCTGTACATATTCTTTGACTTGATCCTTCCCCTTCTTTACCTCATTATCCTCCTCCCCCACCCACTGGTCACTGTCAGCTTGCTCTTTATTTCCATGTCTCTGGTTCTTTTTTGTTCATTTGTTTGTTTTGTTGATTAGGTTCCACTTATAGGTGAGATCATATGGTATTATTCTTTTGCTACCTGGCTTATTTCACTTAGCAAAATACTCTCCAGTTCCTTTCATACTGTCACAAAGGGTAGGAGATCCTTCTTTCTTTCTCTTGTCTAGCACTCCATTGTGTAAATGTACCACAGTTTTTCCAATCCATTCATTTACTGATGGGCACTTAAGCTGTTTCTAACACTTGGCTATTGTAAATAGTGCTGCTAAGAACATAGGGGTGCATAGGTTCTTTTGAATTAGTGTCTCAAGATTCTTAGGGTATAAAGCCAACAGTGGAATCACTGGATTAAAAGGCAGTTCCATTTTTAGTTTTTTAAGGAAATTCCATACTGTTTTCCACAGTGGCTGTAGCAGTCTGCATTCCCACCAACATTGTACTAGGATTCCCTTTTCTCCACAACTTCACCAGCACTTGTTTGTTGATTTGTGAATGTGAATGATGGCCATTCTGACAGGTGAGAAGTGGTGTCTCACTGTGGTTTTAATTTGCATCACTCTGATGGCTAGTGATGCTAAGCATCCTTTCACATATCTCTGGGCCCTCTGTATGTCCTCCCTGGAGAAGTGTCTGTTCAGGTCCTTTGCCCATTTTTTAATTGGATTTTTTGTCTTCCTGGTGTGGAGTTGTGTGATTTCTTTATATATTTTGGAGATCAAACTCTTGTTCAAGGAATCATTGGCAAATATGTTTTCCCATACAGTTGGTTCCCTCTTTATTTTGCTAATATTTTCTTTAGCCATGAAGGAGATTTTTATTAGCTATATGTTATTCTTCTGTTGTGAATTGCCTGTTTGTGTCATTTGCAAATTCTTAAATTTACACATTCACCCATATGTATTAAATATATCAATGCCTTTTTGTCCTATGTCATTTTAGTAATTTGCATTGTACCTTTAAATTATGCACACATTTTGTATACATTCTTTGTGTGTATATAGAAGTTATAAAGTTTTAGATGGGCAATTACATCAATGTTTTACTTTATAATTTTTGCTATTTAAAAAATCACACTTAAAACATCTTTCCTTATCCAAAGACCACATAACTACTCATTTATATTTCCTCCTAAAACTTTTCTCATTTTTTTAATATGTTAAATGATTAATGTATCTGGAGTTCATTTTCATGCAAAATGTGAGGTAAAATCCAGCTTAGTTTTTTCCAACATCACCCACTGTATTGACTCTGTCATATACTAAATTTTTAATTTTTATTTTTTGCGTAGTTAAATTTATTATTCTTTCTCTTTGTGGTTTTCATCATTAGTGCCATACTTTATAAAAGCTTTCTACCTCAAGACTATATGTATGTACACACACAATATATATAGTTTCCTAGTACATTTATGGTTCTATTTTTAATACTAAAATCATTAGATATCTGAAATACATTTTGGTGTTTTGTATAAAATAAAGATTTAACTTAATTTTCCCTCTAAATGATTGGTCGTTAAATCAATGTAATCATCAAATAATACATATTTTGCCATTGATTTTATTTTCTGTTTCAAATTATATTTATTGATTATGCTCTTATGGTTGTCCTGATTTTTCTCCCTTTGGCCCCCTCCACCCAGCAACCCCCTCCCTCAGGCAATCCCCATACCATTTTTCATGTTCCCACATAAAAGTTCTTCAGCTGCTCCATTTTCTATGCTGTACTTTACATCCCCATGGTTATTCTGTAACTACCTATTTGTACTTCTTAATCCCCTCACCTCTTCACCCATTCCCTCACACCCCTCCCATCTGGCAGTCATCAAAATGCTCTCTGTATCCATGATTCTGTCTCTGTTCTTCTTGTGTGCTTAGTTTGTTTTTTAGATTCAATGGTTGATAGATTTGTAATTTTTGCCATTTCATTGTTCATAGTTTTTATCTTCTTTTTCTTAAATAAGTCCCTTAACATTTCATATACTAATGGTTTGGTGATGATGAACTCCTTTAGTTTTTTCTTACCTGGGAAGTTCTTTATTTGCCCTTAGATTCTAAATGATATTTTTGCCAGGTAGAGAATCTTGGTGTAGGTCCCTGCTTTTCATGACTTTATTTCTTGCCAATCCCTGCTAGCCTGCAAAATTTCTTTTGAAAAATCAGCTGACAGTCTCATGGGAACTCCCCTGTAGATAACTAAAGTCTTTTCTCCTGCTGCTTATAAGATTCTTTCTTTATCATTCACCTTTGGCATTTTATTTTATTTTTACTTTTTTTAATTGATGTTCAAGTACAGTTGTTTCCATTTTCCCACCACCACTTTCCCCCACCATACCCACGCCCACCTCCCACCCTCAATCCCACCCCTCTTAGCTCCATCCCTGGTTCCCTCATTCATGTTCATTTACATCCCTTTCCCTTCTTCCCTGTGTGATTTCACTCTCTCCTTCCCTCTGGTTACTGTCAGTTGGTTGTTGATTTCAATGTCACTGACTATATTTCGCTTGCCATTTTGTTTTGTTAATTAGACCTTTCGCATTTTAATCATGATGTGTCTTGGAGTGGTCCTCTTTGCATCCATCTTGTTTGGGACTCTCTGTGTTTCCTGAACTTGCATGTATATTTCCCTTACCAAATTAGGGAAGTCGTCTTTCATTATTTTCTCAAATAGATATCCAATTTCTTGCTCTTATTCTTCTCCTTCTGGTCCCCCCTATCATGCAAATATTGGACCTGTTGAAGTTGTCCCAGAGACTGCTTAATCTATTCTTTTTTTGGATTCTTTTTTTTTCTTGTTGTTCTGATTGGTTGGTTTTTGCTTCCTTATGTTCCAAAGCATTGATTTGATTCTCAGCTTCCTTCACTCTACTGTTGTTTCCCTGTAAATTGTTCTTTGTTTCAATTAGTGTATCCTTTGTTTCTGACTGGATCTTTTTTATACTGTTGAGGTCCTCACTGAGTTCCTTGAGCATCCTTATAACGAGTGTTTTGAACTCTGTATCTGATAGCTTATCTCATTTCTTTTAGATCTTTTTCTGGAGTTTTGATCTGTTTTTCATTTGGGCCATGTTTCTTTGTCTCCTCAATATGGCAGTCTTCTTGTGTTTGTTTCTATGTATTAGGTAGAGCTGCTTTGATTCTGTGTCTTGGTAGCATGGCCTAGTGTACTAGGTGTATAGTAGGCTCCAGTGGCACAGTCTCCCTTAACATCCAAGCTGGGTACTCAGTGTGTGCCCTTCATGTGGGCTGAGTACACCTTCCTTTTGTAGTTTAGCCATGGTTGCTGTTTGCAGATCAATGGGAGGGATTTACCCAGGCCAGTCAGGTCCAAGGATTGGCTGTGACCATTTACCACCAACCTTTGCCCTCTGTGGAGAATCAACTGTGCAGGGACAGGGTGGTGGTGCTCTGGTCTATAGCTATCCACTAGGTGCCTTGGCCCTGGGGTTTCCTGGGTGGTACAGGCCTAAGTCAGCCTCCACCTGTGTTTTGCCCAGCGCCACCCTGCCTATGCTACAAAGCAATCTGAGATGGCCGCTACTTGTGCTGGGCTTGAAGATTCCCAGGGGAAGCCAATCTGTGAATCTAGGCTGGCTGAGGTTAGTGCTGTGTCCGGGGCTGGCTGAGGCCAGCTATTGCTTGTCCAATAGGATTTAGGAAGTTGTGAAGTCTGAGCCAAGACCAGTCATTTGTATGGAAAAGCAACCGGGTGGCCCAGTAAGTTGGGAGAGGCAGAGTCTCTGGGGATTTCCAAGGTGGGTCAAATGGTGTTAGCCAGGTCAATGGAGTCTTGGATATGGCACAAGCTTGCCGTCTCTGTGGGAGAAGGGTTTTGAAAAGGGACAATGGCCTCTGCTTGCCTTGATGCCAGACACTTCGGTCCCTCCCTGTACAAACGCCACTGGTGCCTTTTAAGCTGCTACCCTGGTGCTGGCTGGAGCTCAGAGGGAATCTATGTGCAGGTTCTTTAAGGGGAATTGATTGAAGCGCCAGAAGTTTCTTCTACTGACTCAGTCGCCATTGGTGTTTGCCAGAAATTGTGGGGACTTATTTTTACTGGAATCCTGGGCTGGGGGACCCAGTGTTGCGCAGGGACTCCTCACTCCTGAGATATCCCTCCTGAATTTTTATCTACCACACATGGGTGAGAGACCAGCGTGTTCTGGGTGTCTGCACCCTTCCTACCAGTCTGGGTAGATGTAGTTTCTTTAATTCTGTAGTTATCAGACTTTCATTGAACTCAAATTCCAACAGTTGTGAGTGATGGCTATTCTATATTTTGTTGTTTTGATGTGGTTGTGTGAGGTGGTGAGTCATGTCTGCTTACACTGCCTTGTTGACCGGAAGTCTTTGTATCTTTTTTTGTCATTGATTTTAAATTTCACATTTATTGTTTAATATTCTCACAATTATTTGCTCAGATTTCTGGATTTTCTGTTCTATTTAATTTATCTTTGTTTATTTTTGTACTAGTTTTATACTTTATTAATAGTACCTTTATAATACACTTAAAATATTATAGCTCTCTTTACCTTTTCAGCTCTTCAGGTATAAATAGTATTGCATTGTTCTTTAATTTATATTTCTCTACCTAGTAGTATTGAGTTGGAGCATTTTTTTTCATGCTTGTTGACCATTTGGATTTGCTTCTTGGTGAATTTTCTCTACATAACTTTAATCCATTTTTCTCTTTAGATGTATCTTCTTCTATAGCCTATAAATATTAATCTTTTCTATTGCAAATAGGTTTTAAACTCTATTATTTATTGTTTATGGGGAGTTGATCTCTCAGCCCAGACTTCCAAGTCTGGTTGCCCGTTTTGCCCTAAAGAGCATCCCTGACATGGTTTGAAAGGTCCACATCTTTTTGTGACCCTGCCTCCGTTTTCCATTTTTTGCCTCTGGGATATCCTTTCCATTTCTGAAAACTGAGTTTCTGACACTCATATCTGTTTTAGATTTCTTCAACTTCCTTGAAACAGTTTTTCTTTTTCTTACTAAAATTCACAGTGCGATGTCTAATCTTTCTTCTGGCTTAATAAGAGGAACAGCGTTTTCTAGAATCTGTAACAGGTCGCTGCCTTATGGCATGATGTTGTAACTTTAGCAGTTCCTTCGCTATGCTGTTTTTCAGTGAATTAAAATGTTCTGTTTTATGAAATTAAAAATATGAGAGTGCATTTTTATTGTTAAAAATTAAAATATGCATGTTCAGAGTGTAGCTTGGACACACATTCACTTATCTTTAAAACCATTGCATTACCATATAACAAATTGTTAGAGCCTCTTAATTGGCCTTTTCCATCTACTCTACCCCTGGTTTTGCTCTCTCTTTCCGTATTTTTCACTTTGCTCAGCGTGATCTTTTTGTAATCTTAAAACCCTGCGGTGGCTTCCCCTTCCCATACTTATGAGTCACACTCATGACCCCTCACATTGCCAGCAGGGCTCTGCCTTTCCTTCTGGCTTCACTATGTACCATTTGCTTCCTTAGTCTCTATATTTCAGTGATGCTGATATTCTTCCTGTTCCTGTCTCAGGACCTTTGCACAAACAGTTCCCTTGACAGGAATGCTCTTTCTCTTCACCCTTTACCTTATCATTCAGGTCCCATCTTACATGTACTTTTCTTAATCATGCTTTCTATGACTCCATGTACCATACCTTTAACTTCTGTGTAACATTTATTATATTTGTACTTGTCCTATTAATATCTGTTTTCCTAGGGAGACCGCATGCTTTCTGAGAGCAGGGGCCATGTCTGGCTTCATCGATTCGAGGCAAACAGAGAGTTCTCATTAAATGTTCACTGAATGAATGAATACTGTCTAAACTTCGTGAGAGTGGAAATTCTCTAAAATGTGCTGCCTTGGCTGTGATTTGAGAAGTGATAATCTATTGTAAACTTGTACATATGAGACAGAAAAAGAGAATAGAAAAAAAAAGCTGGTAGGACCAGGGAAGAACCATTTTCTATAGCCTTTCCTAGATCATGCTCAACTAATAAGTGGAAATCAACTGTAAAATAATCTACTACTAAAGTGGAAATCAACTGTTAAATTAACTGCTTAGAAAGCTGAATATGATTCATTCCACAGTATGAGTTTACTTCTAAGATAATTCCTTTGTTGTCCTAATAAAGAGAAGGTTAAAATAATGCCTTAAGGGCAGACACTTGACTCAGTCCCTACTGATTTTTTTTTTTTTAGTAGCCTCTACTGGAACAATTTTAATCCCCCTGATGCTGCCTACAATCAAATCAGCCAACTATCTGGAAAAACAGTGAAAACAAAATATTCTGTTCTTAATATTAAAAAAATTTTTAAATTGTTGTTCAGTTGCAGTTGTCTCCATTTCCCCCCGTTGCTCTCCCCTGTCCTGCCCAGCACCTTCTCCTACATTCAATCCTCCCTGCCCCCACGGCGTCCTTGTCCACGGGTCCGTTATATACATATTCCTTGACTTGGCCCTTCTCCTTCTCTTCCCCATTATCCACCTCTGCCCTCCCCTCTTAATTTAACATTTTTCTTCTTATAAATTAGATACAATTGGACCTAAAATGATATAAGGCTTTATGAAGATTTTCAGTGATAGAAGATAGAATATGATCTCAGCTATAATTATAGCATTGTGGAATTGAGACTATAATTTAAGGATTTAACCTTTATATTTTGAATTTGACAGTTTTGTATAACTGCAAGAATCCACAAACAATGATGACGTTCTTAAGAGGAAAGAAATTAAAAGTAAATGGCACTGCTAACTTTCTTATTATATTTAGGTGCTCCTGTAGAGAAGGACAAATTTAGCTCCAGGATTCCGTGTGACACTCAAGCATAATTCACCAGGAAAGAAGCTTATGACCATACTTGCTCTTTAATCTGCACTGCTGGTTACAGCAGAATTTATAATCAGTTGAGGGTTTGACGAACTGACAACAACCTCTCTGCTCCCATTTTTATCTTCTTGATTGCTTATTTATTGCAGGAGCATGATACTTATTCTTCATAATATGCTAATCATAATTACTAAGGAAATCACTGCTTAGCTTGTCTGGCATTACATGATCAAAAGGAAGCCCAGGATGAAAACAAAAACATTTCATTAGGAAACAAAAGGAATTGGAATGGAGCACACATTGATATCATCAAGATTTGGCTCTGACAAATTATTATTAACAACTTGACTAAAAATTTCAGTGTAGATACACAACCTTAGGTTGCTGCTCCAGGTAGACTGGAGCTTGCTTCCGTCTCTCAATATAGCTGAGGAAGGTTCCACAGAGGGCAGTAAGAAACAGTGGTCACTCCAACCCGAGACAGCCAGTCCTAATTTAGTTCTGCATCTTCTGGTCTCTTCTATTTGCCTTTTTGTTTTTGAGTTTCCTACCCACTTTAGGTCCCTGGCACTACTGTTTCATTCTTTCACGGAACATTTTGGTGGAAAATAATTTCATGTATCACTTCTCCCTGGGATAGTTCATTTATTATTTATTTTATCTCTAATCAAAAAATTAGAGGTTTTCTTCCCTGTGTAATTTTGAACATAAATGACTTTTGTTAAAACTAAGGGGCACTACTCCAGTGCCTCTGAAAGTAAACTGCTGTCTACTTTGCCTCCTGGCAAAGAGAATTCTGGGTCTAAAATGAAAGATGTTGTGGAGGACACAAGAAAACTGATGCCCGCTGAGTTATAGCAGAGAATAGAGAAAAGTCCAGAGAAGGTTTGACATACTTTCCTTTTAGGGTCATGTACGTTTGAATAGTCCTTAAAATGTATTGATGGTAATATTCTTGGAAATGCTTAAAAAATCCTAGGAAAATACAAAAGGGACACTAAAATGAAACACAATGAAACAAGTTGCATTCATTTTGCATATAATTCCAAAACATTCAATAAGAATCTGACTTACGGAATAAATTTACCCAAGAAAATAAAACTGAACTTTATCCCACGGGTAATTGATAAGAAGTAGCCTAGAAAGTAATATTGTTGAAACAAATAAAAACTGATCATCATGACCTAAATGCCATAGATGTGCTATATTCAACCAAAATAAGAAATTATTTGGGGTATTTGGGAACTGTGTCTATAGTAGACTTACAATAATGGGCTTGTGTATCAGTGTGGTGGTCTCTGTAATTCCTGAGCAGCAGTGTCAATAACTTTATCCTGGATCACTTGGGAGTTAGAACTGACTTGCGGGGTTGGGAGAGTTATAGAAAAAAAAAAGTCCTTTACATCTACAAGGACCTGAAAATCTGATGAAAAGAGCTAATTATATATAACCTGATCAAAAGAGGATAAGAAAAAATTCTATATGCCTGCAAAGTGTTCCATTTTCAATTTTAAATACATTTTATTGATTATACTATTACAGGTATCCCATTTTTTTCTCCCTATTATTCCCCTCTACCCTGTACCCCCCGCCCAACATCGTTACCCACCTTAGTTCATGCCCACAGGTCATACATATAAGTTCTTTGTCTTCTCCATTTCCCATACTATTCTTAACCTCAAGTGTTCTAAACAAAATACATTTTAAAATCATAACACCATGGTGGCCAGAAAGAGGGTATTCTTAGAGCAGCAAAATATAATGGGATGATTTAGGTTGAATATGAAAAGAAGACTTTAAGAAATTTAAGAAACCTAATACACTATGTAATGTCCTCATATGGGCCCAATGAGAGTCCATTTTTAAAGTTAACACTGTAATAAAGAATGTATTTTCAGGAACAATCTACATTTATCTCCACTTTTTGCTTCAGTTTGGTATCATGTTAAGTAGAATAGCGCACCTAACTTAGTATCAAAAGACGAGTTGAAGTCTCAACTCTGCCATTTATGGAATACGATCTTTGGTGAACTGATAAAGCCACATTTATGAACAGGGATAACAGCACCAACCTCGCTGAGCTGTTTGAGGCTCAGAGGAGTAACAGATGTGAAAGTGCTATGCAAATACTAAGTAAACATCTGCAGTGGTGAAGTAGTTTCTTTTTTTTTCTTAATTGAGCCAAACTAATATGCCATAAATCAGCAGCTTATATCATATCCTTCTGAAATTTAACAATTGCCAAGTAGGTTTAGCATCAGAAAGTTATTTCATCAAGGAAAAAAATTATCTAAGAAAGAGAGTATAGTGATGGAGATTATGTGTCTGTCAGTGGTCTGGTTTAATGCATATGCTACTTGTAATGTAGCATCACATTTAAAAAACCCCATTAATTAGTTTTCTGGAGGTAATTTTGTATTAAATGCATTCAATGAACTTCTCTGAAAGAAAATATTTTTTGCTTGGTGACTGATCTCTACGAACAGTAACCATGAACTGTTCTGCTCACTAGATCTTCGGTAGATTCTATCGTCATGGCCATTCAAACTTTCTTTCTCATAAGAAAAACTTTCCAGATCTTGGTGTTAAAAGGAATGAAAAAGAAAATTTGACATTTACATTATGATTTTTTGGAGTCAAAACCAAAAACTGGTAAATTAAGTTAAAAAGAAGGAACTTAAATTTCTGGGGGATCAATTTAATTGAATTAATAAGATAACTGTTAAAAATGGTTTACCATTCTGTGTTGTGGATTTTTTTGAAAAGCTGAAAAGAGTATAAATGATTGTTTTGGTTGGTATGCGAAGAACAATCCCTTAAATTCGGTCTGGTTTTGTGCTGAATGTCTTGTTCCATCTGATGTCTGTGTTACACTTTGGGGTACGTCTTTCTTGTTGTGGCAAGTTCCTGAGTTCTCACATCACCTTGATTCGTTCTGTGTGAATTTTGTCCTAAAGTTTGTACGTAAATATAAATCCGCTCAATTTCATCTGAAAATCCTGGTTCTCCCTTTTTAAGAGGCAAAATTTCTTCTTAATTATTAGGCCCTTCTTTTTATTTAGCAAACATATTTGGATATTAAAAAAATAACCATTAATCTTCTAAAGAGCTAATCACAGTGATTGAAGAGAAGTTTTGTGGTTGCATATGAAGGTTTTCTAGCTTCCAAGGGAATATATTATGTTAATCTGTTCATAGTAAAGATGGAGAATGTTGTCATTAATGTTTTCACATAATAACACAAATGGAACTACAAGACAAAATAGGTCAGAATTGGCAATGATTATTTTCCCCAAGTCATTAAACATAACATGTACTGTACTTAGTTTTAAACATTTGTTTTTAGTTTTATTTCTTTGTTTTCACCCCCATCCTCACTACCCCACGTGTGACTGAAATAATCATTTCTAATTATTCTAGATGACAACACTCGGTGGTCTTTTTTCTGACTTGCTGACATGGCTTTGGATATCAAGTTTTTTTAAAAAATATTTTCCAATTTGGCTGCTTTCTTAAAGTAATTCCAAGTGCCAAGTGCGTATACACATTACATTATTTTTACCAGAAGAATTCATGATTTTTTTTCTTAAAGAAAGAGTAAAATATAAAAAGATAACATGAAATGAATAGTGGAATATAAACTAAAAGAATGGAAATAAAGTCAGTTCAAGGGAAAATACAGTAAAGGAAAAAAGAAATAGTAAAAAAATCAGGTCCTAAGGAATTATTTTATTATACAATAGACAATATAATGCAGTAAAAAAGAAAAATAGGGATTAAAATCCTGAAGATAAGTGAGAAAAAAAATACCAAGAATGTATGTATATGTGAGGCCAAGCAAGGCAATAAGAAAAAATCCAAAGGCAATAAGTAAATAAGATTTATTTTTAAATTTAAGAAAAGTGTTCAAACATTTGCAATATCTTAAAGATCATTGAATTGCAAAAACACTCAGGAAAAGATACATAAAAACATTAAAAATATTTAAAATGTATTATATTTCCATTCAGATTATTTGCACTTTTGAAAAATGACAATAATCAGATTAACATTTACAACAAAGTCAGGTTTCTAGGGCATAATTTAGATCCATAGAGTTTAAGGGCTTAAGCTAATGCCTTCAGTATGGAAGAGGAAACTATTAAAAACATTATCTAAAGGTAAAGACCCAATCACAAGAACGTATTTGAAAGGAAACTTTCTTACTCTAACACCAGCTGTCCTAAAAGCTTTATGGAGCGTCATTGTGGTTAAGCAGCACTCCTGCTGCTGCTGTAGGAGTTATAGCCAATAATAATGTATTGACATTTATATGGTTATGATGCTCTGACCTGAACTTGCTTAACTAGTGCCCTAGTAATTGCCGAGTGTTTCACATTCACTGTCGTGCCAAGATAAAAATAGCAAAGTTGATTAAATACAGTTAGATGTTAATATAAAAATAATAAAGTTAAGTACTTCATATAATTTTGTTCCTGACAATTTGTTTTCCTCATTGAGTAAGTGAATGCAATTTATGAAAAAATAGCCCTTCATATTTTTTCTCTAAAGTTAGGCAGGCATGAATAATTAGCCTTCACTAAGCAGTTATTAAAGCTTCACTTGGCTTGTAAATCAGTTGAAAATGAGGAGCAATAGGAGAAAGTAAGATTAAATTTTTAGAATGCTGTTTCTGTGTATTTTAAACTACTAGGTACATGGACTTTTGTATTATTGTAATATATTAGATGATGAAATTTGATTTATTTAAAACCTTCCCTTAAACATTTTCACCCTCTTCAATGCTGGATACTCAGTAAAAAGTTGAATATTTACTTACAGTTTTATTAAGTTTTCCTCCAAATCAGGCATTTCCCTCACTCCCTTACATTGTGATAATAAAGGTACTAATGGATGCTTTCATTGATGGGCCCCCTACTTAAGGAAAATGAAAACTAAAAATGATCCTGGTTCTTTAAAAGTTTATCCCAATGGCACCATCGTGTAAGCATACATATGGGACAGTAAAAATGGAAGACGACACATTAAATGACATTATTATAAAATGCAATACTCTTGGAATGATCCCTTATTGAATTAGGCTCTATGATCTGAGATGAATTTCCCCGATCCCTAATCCATCACTGGAGAAATATTAAAAGATAGGTCTCAACTGGTATTAGAATCGCACTCAGTCTCTACTTTCATTATTTTGAATTAGGGTGCTACTGGGGGAAAGCCTCTTAATGAGAATTAGAGTGATTCACTGGCCTTCTTTTGGATTTTGACAAGTAAAATATTAACTCTTCAGTCACAGCTGTCTGAATTAAAATACTTGGCAGCCGCAGATGCACAAATTAAATTGGCCTTTATGTTTCCATATTGCTGACCTCCTTAGAGGCAAAAACATCAAACCCAACAATAACAAAAAAGTCACAGTGTGTCATTTCTAGGAAGAAAATATATTTATTAAAGTTTTTATATTTGTTTCAATTTTAACATATAATTGAACAACTGTAGGACATTTTGAAGTGGAGTTTTGATTTAATTATAAATTACACAAACTTCAGCCACACACCAATTATTCTAAGCCATTAACTAGGTGTTAAAATAATCAGTGGAGTTATTCTTACTTGTTTAAATCCCATTAATGAGGTCTGTGTGTGAGTTGAATATCAGAGTAAATATTTGAGTTCAGCATCAATAAGCTTAAGCAAATATTTCGTTGGTAATGCATACAAAGATTCATCCTCTTTAGTCCAGAAAGAGATTGCATTAAAGATACAAAATTAGTTTAATAATATACACAAAAAACACTTGTTTTTTTCTCATTCTATAGTGTTCAAATTTAACATTTATTTTATAACCAAGCAAATTAAACCTCAGTCTAAAAAAAATGGTCATTGATATTTGTGTTTTACTCAATGGAGTTAGTGATTTGAGTAAATACTTACTCAATAGAGTTAGCAATTTATGGAGTAATTCTCATAATGATGAAAAAATGTGTCTGTCATCACATACTGGTTTCTGATTCCTTTGCCTTTCTGTGGTCACTATATAACATCATCTTCTACTCCTCTCTAATTACTGCTCATTGATCTGAACTTGTGATTGGTTGAACAATGATTTGAGAAGGACATTGATGAATGAATCTTACCCATCTTACTTTACACATCCAATAGTGTGATGAACTCAGGAACATGTGTTGTGAATCTGGGTTTTCCCTAAAACTGTGGAACTAACAAAAAAGATTAGGAAAGTACCACCCCACTGCCCAATGATGTCCCGTTTATAAGAGAAGTACTCTTCTGAGAAATTATAAGAATGCCTACCATTGTATATGAACTATAATTCTGGAGATAGTGTGGTATTTAGGTGCTCAGTTGAAACATGTTTCAAAAAAAAGGAACATGTTTCTATATCTTTAAACATGTGTGGACCAATTGCTAAAT